>JAOXYD010198890.1:0-22520 GCA_028565735.1 Pinacopodium congolense | reverse complement strand
CTATTTTCTCCAATTAATCACAATTTAACCATTTAATCCACATTTAACTATGCTAATTCCAATTAGGGTATGTTTTGAGGTGTTACAAGTTTCCTTGATTCCAGGTTTTTTTTTGTTTTCTTTTCTATCTAACATTAGAATTAGCAGTTCATCCTAGCTCCGTATGCGGTCAACCCTAACTTGCCCTAGCTACATAGTTAGGCTAGGTTAGGTAAATTTATTGTCTAGTAGTTTGCAATAGAGTTCACCAACTATCCCGCAACTTTTTTCTCTTTGTTTTTGAGCCTTGCTATGACAAAATATCTCTTTTTCTTCAATGCCAAAATGTTTTTAAGCTTAGATATCTGTTTTTATAATATCCTCCAACCTTCTCCTCTTTTATGTTGTTTACTTTTCCTTTCTTTGTTATTTAACGTTTTAGGAACTAACAGTTAGCCTTTTTAGAAAACCTTTCTCCCATTTTTTCTTTAAAGGTTATATCCTCAAACATGATCAATTTTTCAAAGTTAATCTCTAACCTCCCTCCCTTTATTTCAAAGTTACAATGTCCTTCTTTTATTGATTATGTTCTTATTAAACATCCTGTTTCTCTTCCTTATTTGAGTTATTCACCTCCTAAGAATCCTCTTGGAAGTTCTTTTAAACTTGATCCCTCTATGTCTCAAGTTATCTCTTTAAACCTCTTAATGTTGCCTATAAGACATAATGAAAGCCTTGGACCCCTACTCTCTAATAAGTGGGAGTAATGCAAAGGTAGGAGATACTTTCTCCTAAGAGAACATGGTTTCAGGTGGTAAAAGAGACATCTAGTGATGAGAAGCTAACTTAAATTCACCCTACAATAACTAAAGGCAACAATGTGGTTACTCCTCGAGTTAAAGTTCTAAGGAAAGGTGTTGTAAAATGGTATTACATTGTTAAATTCTCTATTAATGTAAGACCTCCATTTCAAGATGTGAAGCAACGGGCATTTAATAATTAGAAAACATAGGTTTCTACAAAAAAATTTCTCAATGAGCATGGTTTATACGCCTTCAAATTCAATTTGAAAAAATGGGAAAAAAAGAGAGGCGCAACCTTACATGTTTTTAGAAAATATTTTTTAAATAATTTTGGAAGTTACGTTTGAAACTATAAGAGATGAGGTCCAACCATATTCCTGTCTAGATTAAGATCCACAATATTTCTATGGACTACTAGCCCACTATTGGGTTGAATCACCTATCAAGCTATGTTAGAAAACCTGTATGCATGGTTCAAGTTACTGCATCTATGAAGATAATAAAATATGCTAGATTATGTACAGAGACCACTACGAAACAAGAGCTCCAAAATATAATTCCAATCATACATTTTAATGAGGACGAGGAATTGGTAGATGATGTGGTTAGGGTTTCCTATCAAAGGAACGCTTCTCCAATACAATAAGGAAAAATGTGGAAACCTATAAATAAGAGGTTTAATAGAGATGATAACTTAGAGCCCATAAAAATAACAAAAAATATTCAATTAAAGAATTTGTCCTTAAAAAACTAAGAGAACATAGAACAATTCTCACCTGTAAACTAATCTACTACTAATTCTAGAATGATAGAGAACCTTGAAATATTTCTAACTCTTCTAAGATAGAGCTTGAACAAATCTGTGTAACCAGGAGATAATTGTCCTACAAAGCAAGTCTAAAGATAGAAGTGTGCCAATTCTATTCAAAAATTAGATGTAAAAGATAAAAACTTGTGTAGCGAGGAGATATAGGTCTCAAAGAAGAGACTCGAAGAATGAAATAGTTCAATTGACATGGAATTGCTAATTTAGATGAGAAAAGAAATGAAAAAATGTTTATAGATATTAATTTGCCATAGTTGTATTCTTGTTTGCAGAGTATTATGCTTCAAAATGTAAGGGAAGAGAAAACATCTCACCATGAAGATGAATTCATAGTGCCTTTGAGAATGAGATTAGGACAAAGGACTGAGCCCAATCCTACTTGTTATTCCACCTAATGACTATACTAGTATAAAATATAAGGGCCTTAAATAGTCATAAAAAACAAGCTACAATTAAGGATTATGCTTTATAATTAAGCAATAGTTGTTTTGTTTAAAACCAAGCTAAATAATGAGTTCCTAAAGCAAATTTTCTTTATCAACAAAGATTAGTAAATTATATCTAATCATTAATATCATTTTAATGGAAAGGAAATAATTACATATAAGTTGGAAGCTCTAGTTATTAACTCTTATGTCATTATTAGCTAACTATTACAGATGGAAGCTACATCCTTGCCTCAATAGACTAACATTTTCATATCTATTGTTTATGCATTATATTTTTATTTTTAAAAGACACAACTTTAGGATAAATTCTGGAGCTAAGTGGCAATATCAATGGCCTTTTGATCATTTCATGAGATTTTAGTTGCACGCTCTTAGCAAGTGAGACTGAACGAAACAATATTGCAAGAAATTGTTGCAAACAATTTCGGTATTGTACTTTAAACGTAGACAAAAGAGATTTAAAATATTGTTCAAATAAGTAATATAATCCCCTTATAAGAACCAAACTTAATTGGCCTTTAATATATTATGTATGGTTAAAAGAATTTCAAATTGTTAACCTAAGACTATTGCCTAATAGTAGTTTAGAATATAGATTCAAATCCTATCAAAAAATTTTCCTTTTACGTTCTTTAATTTTTCAACTAAGATGAAGGGGTTAAAAGAAACTATTGAGAAGAGGATAAACTTACATATAGAAGGCTTTAAACATCATAAATTCTCCAAGAAACTTTAAAAGGTGAAAGAAAAGATAAAAGTCTTGGTTAAGAATCAAAGGTTTGCCAATAGAAAAAGAGGTGGAATTTTAATAGGAAAAAACTATAACAGGTTTGCCATAAGCTTTACCTAGATCCACTTAATTCTATAAGATAGTAAGAAAAAAATTCTATGAACGGATATTTGAGTTCCTTAGAAGCTTACCAATCTCTTTTAAGGAAGAAATCAAGAATGTTGTGGTTAAGGAATGGAGATCACAATGCTTTTTATTTTTATAGAGCAATATTAACTAGGAGGAATAGGATTGATATTACGACTATGGTGAATGGAAAAAGTTCATTAGTGGATGAAAAAAAGGACCTTAAGTAGATGATAGTCTAGTTCTTTAACAACTTGCTAGGTGTTAAAGATGATAGCTAATACTCAAAATCCTTTTTAAATACATCAATCCAATGCTAGATTAGTCATAAGGTACCTAGCTTGCTCTCTAAACCAATGGTGCTCTAAACATTTGAAGGGGCATTAAACAACATAAATCCAAATAAGGCCCTTAGTCATGAAGGCATTCTTGCTCACTTCTTTTGTGCTTTGTAGTATATTATAAAGAATCAAAGGAGATCAAGGATTTTAATAGTACTTTCATTTAATTTTAAGCTGAGTTCAAGGATTTTAATAGGTCTTTCCTTTATCTAGTTCTTAAAGTTTCTAGTCTTGTATCAAAGATTTGGATAACAAGGATGAAATTGGTTCTAGGATATATTATCAGCTTCACAGAAATAGCTTTTGAATAGGGGAGGAATATTGGCCATTGGTCATAACGTTCTAATAATTTAAGAATTATTTAGCTCCTATTACTCTTCTAGATCCTTAAAGAATGGTCCTACGAAAATTAACTTTCAAAAACTTAATGATTCTTCAAATTTATTTTAATTTCGACCCCAATATTAGGATTAATACTCTTAAAAATTTGTTAACAACAAGTACATATACATTAGGGGAATTTTGAATGTGATAAGATAAATTGGTACAAAAATTCATGGACATGTTCCTTACTAATGGAATACGTAGAAAATTAATGAGGAACAGTCATAATAAGGTTTACATCTCGTTTTTGTGTTCCCCTTCCATATTTTGTAGATAGAGAGGAGAGTGTATCACTATAACATCCTTCCGTGTTTTAGTCAATGATAAGCCAACATAAATATGAATAAACAAAAGATGGTTAAGAAAAAGAGATCCTCTATTTCCTTAGATCTTCACCTTATGATTGGAGGTGCTAAATAGGCAAATCCAACATAGTATCAACAGGGACTTCGTGTTTAAGTATCATACTATGTATAAAGAATTGCGCTCATTTTAGACTACACCATAAGTATTTAAGTCATATCTTGAAACATAATTTATATTGCTCCAGTAATGGTTGAATATAGTCACCTAATTGTGTGAATTACACTTTATTTAAAGTAAAGTAAAGAATATAGTAACTTAAAATTAAAATAAATTAAGAAATCTTGATGAGTGGACAAGTATAAGATAGCTATAAATTTAAAGTTACTAAATGATGGAAACTTAGGAATTACTCTATCCTTATTATATTCTCCCTTCACCTTACTGATTTAACTATGCTCGATCCTAGATATCTCCAGAATTTGATTACCCTCTCTTGAGATCTAATCAAGTAATATGAATTTAAATAAATATGAGTTGAGTCATAATAACTCATTTCTCAAAAATACTTTTAAATACTCAATTAGATCTAAAGTAATCCTAAAGATAATAAATAATAAATAATGATCTCTCTTCAATTTCTTATTAATATGATATTTCTAGGTCTATCAAGCCATTAACTCTCATTGTGTAACTTAACATAAGTATATTAATTCAACCTTTCTATTCAAATCAATTATACACTCAACAAACATCACAAAACATTAATGTGCTAGAAGTATTAAGTCAAAGGCTATAAAAAAATCAAGAATAAACACAAAAATAGATTTAACAATCCATAATCTTGTTCAAAACACAACTATTTGGATTTGAAATTTATGGTCAGGAAATAGAAGAAGAGAAAAGAGAAAGATGCAACTTGAAGTCTTGATTAGAAAATTTTGGTCAACTTGATTGATCTTGATTTTCCACCTTTAATCTCCAGTTCCTTTTTTTTACTACAAAACCTATTCCTTTCCTTCTTAAGATGTATTTATCCTCTCAATGATGCCTTCTATGGTTTTTCCATTTGTTTTTTTTTTACCAAACATAGCTACAAGTCATTTGACTCATATAGTTTTCACATTATCGTGACCAGTCATGATCATGACCTAAAGGTTAGTTCCTCTTCTATCGCAATCGGGACTCGCTCTTTTCTTCTAATTTTTTCATCTTTTCCTCCTCCTTACACCTTGTTTCAACTCCACATGGAACTACATTAAGTACTTGCATAAATAAGCTACAATGTATAGCCAATATTAGGAAATATCATATAAAGTAAATAAATATTAAAAACAAACTAAAAGAACGCAATTCTAAGTCCTAACACCTTATTATCATCTGAAACAGTCATACTAACACACTAAAAAATGAAAGAAACAAACTCTAATGTAAATTTATCAACTTTCCCACACATAAACCTTTGTTTATCCCTAAGAAAAAACAAAACACAAAATTAAAAAATGCAAAAGTCACATAATGATACAATGTGTCAATGGTATAAATGCAACAATGGCATAAGATTTTGTATAATTTTTTTCCCTAAAACATAAACCATTTCAGAAGATCCAAATCATTCGCTTGTTTCATTCATATATTAGCTATCTTTGAATTTCATATTCACCTTAACCAAGACATTGATGATCTATTTTTTCAGATATGGCACTTGTAATCGTACATTGATTTCATTTACCATGTTAAACGTTGTCTATAACTATGTAACCCCTCATGAAAGTGTCATGAATCCCAAAAGAAGATTTATAGGCTTTATTTTTTATTTAAATACAATGTTTTTACATTTATTTATAACGATAACCTAATCTATTTATGTGAAGGCATACTTTTTGTCATTAATGTCCCTCAATTACATAACTAGGTTCATTCTTTTGAGTTTGGTTGGAGTGTCATTTTAGCCATTTTATGTAAGGGAAAATATTTTTTTGTGAATGTCCCCTAGTTACTCAACCATATCACAACTGAAAATTGGCTACTAACCTTATTCTTAACCCTAATTTTTACTGAGGCTAATACAATAAGAATTTTTTCTTTAACATTTATTTATTTACCTTAACATAACGTATGTTTTTAGCATGTGTCATTTCTTCATAATCAATTCACTCTCATAAAAGATCACTAGTGATGCCTACCAATTTTCAAGGCCAATTCTCTATAAATGCATCCAACCAAGTGTCGAAAGAGAAATATTAGATATACAATATCTTGATTAAGTTGAACAATGAATTAAAAGGCACTCGAACTATGAATCTGATAAGAGAATGCTTCTTCACAACTTAAATAATCATGCTCAAAGTCAAGTTCATTCCTTTTAGTGTCATGGACTTAACACATTCAAGCCCATGCAACAAAATGCAAGCAATGAAACGTGAATACATAATCGATAACTAAACCTAAAAAAATGCATACTCACATGCAAAACAATATAAAGAATACAGGAATTCCCTTCACAACACTTGAACAGAGCATTACCCTTAACAAGGAAAGGAGAAACATAACAATGCAAACAAGTAACATAATGCAATGTAAAGAGAAAGAAAAAGGTATGGGATAAGAAAGGTTATTCATATTATAGTGGGGATTTTATGTGAGATGGTACATGTACACTTTGAACTTCAAAGAATATAAACATCTTCTTGATTTGACAATGTTGTTAGCAAGCCACTAACTACAATTAGGCTCTTGCTAGCATACCACTTTCTATAGTTGTACTTCAATTGCATTCATGCACTTTTCTAACTTCTTTTTGTTATCCTCCGGTGTAGTTAGAACGCCATCCCATCCTTCTCCTTATTCCTTATAACTTTCATTTGATGTCTAGTCGTCTTCTTTTTGTTAAGTTGATGGTTCATTTCCTTTTATCTTCTGGAAAGTAGTTCAAGACATAGGATTTTGGAGCTTTATTCCATGGTTCTCCAAAATCTTAGATCATCTCAAGTGTATAACATCAAAAAACTTGATTTCAATAAGAGTTATTATAATTACATAGACATTGAAATATTTAAAAATGATAGTAGCAATAAAACTCATTCATAAGTACATATTTATTTTAGGGAAGGAACTAACTAAGGAATGAAAAATATTATATGTTGTACACACCTTACGTTTAGTGTCCATACACAAAAAAATAAACAACATCTTTATAGATTATTTGCTGCTTTGAGATTTATTGAAATGACATGACACATGAATTTATGCAAGAAAAGTTATTCCGGGCTTTGAATGAGTGCGTTGGATGAATTGTGGGTCCTAAATTTGGCTACATCAATAAGTTTTTTCTAATAACAATGATGATTAAAATATGAGTAAGAATCATGAAGCTCCAAACATTATACCCATAACCTCACAATCTAATTTATATCATTGGCCTCACAATATAAACAAAATTTCATCCAATTTTTTTATTTCATATCAAAATGTCACCAAAATTTCAAGACTTAATTCCTGATATACAATGTATTCATATTGTATAAATTTTTTCCAGCACACTTTCTTACTTAACTTTTCAAAAAAGCAAAATAGTTGAGACTAAGTAAAATTTGTTTTGAAGGCCTTGGAAGTTCATACCTTCCACTCATGTCAAAATGGGGAATGAATCCTAAATTCTGTTGTTAGATCTCTCATGCCAAAAATCTTAAATTTTCCTTTTAAGTCAGATTTCCTTAGAACTTACTTCACTCTTTTAGCCATGGTGGTGAGGAATACATGCAAAATAAAAAAGAGAAAGAAAGACACGAAAAATAAGAAGGTAAAGTGATGATATAATATGAAACAATTATGAGTTTTGGTGCTTAAAATGCTAAATCTTAGTGAAAAAAATGGAGATACGATAGAATAATGAAAGAAATTTCAAGATTTGGGAGCAAGATTGATGAAATTAGGGAATTCAAGTAATGACGAAATGAAACACGTGATAAAAAGTGAAAAGAAGAAGAAGGGATTTGAATAATTAGGGTGTAAGTGAAAAAGACACATTTTTTAAGGAAGCCTTGTAAGTCTTGATCGTGACAAAGCAGTGATACCTATTTGAGTCACAATCGTGACTAGTCAAAATCATGAAAAGTCATGATCGTAACCTTGTAGTAGAGTTGTTCCCTGCTCACCAAATAATAAAGATTTAACTAAACCTCACTATGTCTTAGGGTAAGTTAGGGTCAAATCCACAAAGAGCTAAGGAGACTTTAAAGCAATTTCTACTATCGTGCCAGCAGAAAATAAAAAGAAATAAAAATTCCATATTGCAAAGATATTTAAATAAATGGAAAGGCAAATAACGAAAACAAAGTGAAAGATAAGAAACAAATAACAAATATGAAAAGCTACATAGAAGATACCTTTTGGATTCAGTACTTATAATTGTTGATGAAAATAGATAGATTGCATTTAGCTTAAGATGATAGCATATGGATCCAAATAAGATCTTGAATTCTAAGTTCCTAAAATTTTATATAAATCCTATATGATAGAAAATTTATCCTTAACTACGCAATAACCTAGAATAAGTAATTTAGATTTAATAGTGTAGTAGCTTTAGGAACTAAGGAATGACTAGGTTAAGCCACAATCTCCTAAGCTTGGATTATGTTTCTTAAAGGATTGGAATCCTAGGATAACTTAACTAAGTTTACCTACAAAATCACGTAGCCTATTACTACCTTTAGTATTCATTAATGGCTATTCTATATCAAAAGCCTAGGCCCAGCAATTGAACAAAAAATTGTTAGAAGGATGGCCAAACCTATAGGTCAATTCCTAATTCATGTCATTAAACTGGAATTCCAACTCAATCTCAATAAAAAACATAATGCCCAATGTCAATCATTTCAAATATTACAATTATTCATCCATTTTCACATCAATATCTTCTTAGCTAAAGGAAACCTAACCTAAAATAATGAATTTAACTAAAATAGAAAATGAATAAACAATAAACATAAGAAAATAACAAATATTAAAGCTGGAAATACACAAGAACATTACTGAAAATATAAACAAAGCCATGTATTAACAAAATATCAAGGTTTATACAATGAAGAGACATTAAAACATGACATAAACACAAGAATAATAAGGAAAACATGAAAAACAACTATGAAAAACAAAAAAAATCAAAAACAGAGTATTTAAATGCTAAGCAACACCTAAAACAATTAATTAAAGAGATTAAAAAATAGAACCAAAACCTAACAGAAACCCTAAAGAACATGAAGAAAAATTAGGAAAATGATATGGTTTTTCAAGAAGGTGTTGTGGCTGCTAGAGAACGACTTCTTTAGAGCTTTAGGAATTCTTTTATACCCTTGCCAAATAAGACAAACCAAAGGATAATGAAAAGATCTCTTAATGCTTTTGTTGTAAACAATGTGCTATATAGGAGTTGACTTAAATAATGTTATTTGATTGGGGCTATTTAAGTGCAACATTTTAACAGCTTGTGGTGGGATGGTGATGATAGAGGCATAGGCTGGAAGTGTGACTAGTCTTGGTAATCGAATCTATATTGCTACATATTCTACAAAATAGAACACATACAAACAGGATAACGTAAAAATGAGAAAACAAAATGTACATTAGCTTTTTCTTCATTCATGGTTACTTAAGTGCTTAAGGAAGTGAAATTCACCACAAAAAAAAAACAAAAAGATAAGAAAAAATTTAACAATATGAAAAGCTAGGTAGAAGATACCTATAAAATTCAAAAGTTATAATTATTTTTAAAACATATAAATTTATTTGATAGTTATGTATTAGTATAGTCTTTTCTAAGTATTTGGTATGTGTTCCTTTGCATTTTAGGTTGAATTTGTTGTGTTCAAGGCTTATTTAGTGTGTTTTTGTTTAGTATGATCTTCATTCTTTTTTCTTTTATGTTTGGTATTGGTTTGGAGTAAGTCTTAATTATTTTCATGTTTTCATTTATGTTTTATGTTTTCGAATTTAATTATTGATTTTGGGTTAGAATTGGATCTTATTGTTGAATTTCTTTTTCTTTTTTTTTATATAGTGAATTAGAGTTGAAAATTGGCGTTGGAAAAATTTTTGAATTGAACAAAAAAAATATAATGAGCAAAAACATTAGCATATAAATGGAGAGCATGGAACTTTTCATGCAAAATCGATTTTCATACATGAGCCATGCATGCAAAGTTGGTAGGTGAATAGTGAATTAATTCAAATTAATTCCAAAAGATGGCTAAGCTTTCTCGAGTGAGAAAATACACTCAGTAAAGGACAAGATACCAAGACCAAGTTCTCCTCTCTTCTTTTTACCAACCAATCATAAAACTCTTTGACCAAGACCAATCAAGGAAAGACCAAGACCTTTTAACCAACTTTCAAATCCAAAGTGAAGATAGCAAAGTCATTCTTGGGCGAAAGCTTTCCACCACCAAAATGAAGGAAAAAGACAAAACCATTTGATCAAGTTATCACTCATGTGCTTTGACCAAGACCAAAAATGGCATAACTTTCCAGGACATCAAAACGTAGCGGAGAATTAAATTGCAATCCAAAATGCAAATAACCTAAAGGAAGGCATTCGACGAAGCAAACAAAAACCAGGTGAGATAGCAAAACAACGCCACCTTCTTCTATCACTAAAAAGAACACATAGTTTTCCTCTCCAAGCCAAAACACAAGCATCAAGTTAGAGCTTCAAGCTTCAAGCTTCAAAAGTTATTTCAAATTCCATTATTTTCTAGATTTATTTTACCATTAATTTTTATTTTATTTTTTCTTATTATTTTATATATTTTTAAGAATATGGATATGATTTAACTTATTTTTACAATGAGTGGCTAAAATATTTTAAGGATTTTTTGTTTGAACTATTTTTAAATCTTTGGTTGTTGGTTTAATGTTATAAATGTTTGTGTTATTTATTGAGCTTAAACCTTGCAACAAATTAAGAAATAGAGCTTGGTAAATTGTGTTAAATGTACAACGGTAGTTGGAGTTTAATAGATCAATAAATAACAAGTTATTGAGTTTTTATTAAGAGATTTCAATAGATTGATATACTGCATAAAAGATAGGTTTATATCTTGTTGAAAGTTTAGGAAAGGTTTTGCATATCAAGAGATCCCAAAGTTTTTCCTAAATTATTTAAGTAGTGGCATTTAGTTGTGCCTTGAGAGAGGGTAGCTAAAATATTAGGAAATTTTTGGGCTAAGAATAAATTGAACCAACAAAATAGAGGGAAAGAAATAAAGATAATGACAAGTCCTAGTTTTTATTCTTGTTTTCTCTAAGTTTTAGTTTAGGTTTTGGCATTGGTTGTGTTGCTTTCTTTTCATTTTACTTATTTATTTAAATTTCTTTAACTTGGTTTCTTTTACAAAATGTAAGCCAAATTGATAGGGTCTCTAGATACAATCTCTGTGGGATTGATATCTACTTTTTACTACAAATTATGACTTATATACTTGCAGTTTTGAGTGTAAAAATGAGTTTCGATTTGCAATCAACAAAGTTTTGGGTGTCGTTGCTGGTGAATGTTTTTTTTTGCATGTTTTTTAAATTGGTTGACTTTGATTTGAGAGTTTTTGATACTTTTCCTAGTGTATTTGCAGGTACATGCACACAAGGAGCATGCTAAGGTCTACCAGATTTAAAGACAAGAGTTTTCTAACATAACAAGGCATGAACGAGAGTTGAGAAGAGTGAAGCCCCAAGATAATTTACAAAGAATAGGAAGGAGCTGAGAGGACACTGATGGATGTCATGAGGCCAGGTTTAAGTCCTCAAGGAGGTACAAGGCATGCAGTTCAACCAAACAATTTTGAGATCAAGCTAGCTCTCCTAAACATACTTTAGAGGAGTGTGCAGTTTTATGGGTTAGACAATGAAGATTCTAATGCCCATTTAGCTAACGTTTTGGAGAAATGTGACACCTTTAGGTTTAATAGGATGCCAGATGATTCTTTGAGCCTAAGACTATTTCCATTTACTTTGAGGGATTGAGCAAAGGTATGGTATAACTCACTAAGTTTAGGTCAAATTACCACTTAGGAATAGCTAAGCCAAGCATTACTGGCTAAGTACTTCCCTTTGACTAAGGCAACTAAGATCATTAAGGAAATCACAAACTTTCAATAGAATGATGGAGAGTCATCATATGAAGCTTGGGAGAGGTTCAAAGAGTCGTAAAGAATCTGCCCACATCACAACCTTCCAAGAGAGTTCTTATTACAAACATTTTATAATGGTGTAAATCAGACTACAAGAGGAACTATACATGTAGCTACTTGAAGTTCTTTGATGAGAAAGACTATTGATGTAGCCCATGATCTTTTGGAGGAGTTGGCAAGCAACAGTTGTACATGGGACAATGAGAGGAGTAGACCATGGCCAAAGGAGTAGAAAGGGATGATACGTAATTGACTCGGTGACAACTTTGCAGGCACAAATTACTACACTCACTAAGCAATTGAGTAACATATAAGGAGATTCCTCATCTTTAGTCAGGGTCATGCAATTAAAGTGTGAATTATATGGGCAAGACAACCATGATACAGGAAGATGTTTATTGCTAGGAACTAGTTTCACTAAACAGGTAAATTTCATGGGCCAGCTGCAAAGAGATAACAACCTATACTCTAACACTTATAATCCTAGGTGAAATAATCAACCCAATTTCTCTTGCAGTACTAACAATATAGGTCACCAAGCAAGACCTCAAGAGCCTCCTGGATTTCAGCAAGACCGATGTGGGTCTTTGGAGAGCAATATGGACAAGATGACAAATAAGATGATGGATGTGTTGGTCTCTAAGTTTGCAAGCCATGAGGAGAATCAAAAGTAGATGGAGGCCCAATTAGATAAAATCACTAAGAATAATGCCTCATCTATCCATAACCTAAAAGTACAGGTATGTCAACTTACTAATGCTTTGTCCTTTAGAAATGCAAATAGCCTACTGCGCAATAATGAAACCAACTCAAAGGAACAACTTAAAGCGATGACACTTAAGAGTGGCAAACAACTAGAGGATCCAAGTGTGCAAAAGGAGAGCCAAGACACGGAGAAAGGCAAGGAAATAGAGGAAGAGAAGGAAGAAGAAAGGCCATACGTACCACCACCATCCTATAAACCCTCTGCAGAGGGTGAGGAAACAACAAGTAGATGCTCAGTTCTCCATGTTTTTAGAGAAATTGAAGATGCCTCAAGTTAACTTTTCATTGGTGGAAGCCTTGGAGTGCATGCCTAAGTATGCGAATTTTTTTTAGGTCATACTTACACACAAACACACTTGGCAGGAAAATTAGATGGTAACCTTGTCGAAGAATTATAGTTCTATCATCTTAAGCGCAATGCCTTCAAAACTGTAAGATCCAAGGAGTTTTACTACTCCATGCATTGTTAGTGACTTTGAATTTTCTAAATGCTTATGTGATTTAGGTGAAAGTATTAACTTGATGCCTTTTTCTATTTTCAAAAAATTGGGATTAGGAGAAGTTAAGCCAACATACATGCTCATTTAGATTGCAGATCAATCCATCAAGAGGCCATTTGTCATTATAGAAGATGTGTTAGTAAAAATGGACAAATTGATCATTCCTATTGATTTTGTTGTGTTGCATTTTGAAACTAATAGAAATTTTCCATTGATTATGGGTAGGCCCTTTATGAATTCTAGTAGGCCATTAGTTGATGTGCATGAAGGAAAACTTGTTTTGAGAATTGGTGATGAGCATGTTGAATTTAACATGTCTAAATATTTGAAGAAGTCGATAGATGGTACTGCATGTATGAATATTGATGTTGTGGATCAGTTTGTGAAGGAAATTAAAGAAGTTATTGAAGTGGACATGGACTATAGAGTGAGAGAAGAGGAATTTTGTAAGGGAGTTGAGAAGGAAAAGTTAGAGAGAATAGCTACACCCACACCACCTTCCATTATTAAGACACCCACTTTATAGCTTAAACCCTTACTTTCTTACTTGAGATATACCTTTTTAAGTAAGGAC
This sequence comes from Pinacopodium congolense, assembly GCA_028565735.1. Lineage (NCBI taxonomy): Eukaryota > Viridiplantae > Streptophyta > Magnoliopsida > Malpighiales > Erythroxylaceae > Pinacopodium > Pinacopodium congolense. The sequence continues at coordinate 8,557 of JAOXYD010198890.1, read as the reverse complement.
TACACTCTATCTATCATATTTTCCAACCAAGTGAGCAAGAAGAGAAGGTGGTAGATAACATTGAGAAGAGGATGAGAGCCATAGGGTGGCAAATTTATGATATTAGGGGAATTAGCCCCAACGTAGTTATGTATAGGATTAACTTTGCGAAATGATGTAAAATAGTGAGGGAGAAACAAAGGAGGTTAAATCCAAATATGCAAAAGGTTGTAAGAAAGGAAGTGGTAAAGTTTTTAGATACAGGGTTGTTAGTGGGTGAGTCCTATGCAATGAGTCCTATGAAAAATGAGAAGGGTGAGAAGATTTTAACTAGGATCATCACAGGATGGAGAGTGTGTATTGACTATATGAAACTCAATATGGCCACCAGTAAAGACCATTTTCCCTTACCTTTTATGGATCAAATGATTAAGAGGGTGGTTGGCCATGCTTTTTACTATTTTCTTGATGGATACTTAGGATACAATCAAGTTTTTATTTACCCTTAAGATCAAGAGAGGACCGTTTTCACGTGTCCTTATAAGACATTTACTCATAAGAGAATTCCCTTTCGTCTATGTAATGCACCTATCACATTCCAAAGGCACATTATGGTCATTTTTTCAGACATGAATGAGAACTTCATGGAGGTATTTATGGATGACTTCTCTGTCTTTGGACATTCTTTTGATCATTGCTTGCTTAATTTAGACAGATTAATTCAATTATATGAGGAGTGTCATCTAGTCTTGAATTAAGAGAAGTGTAACCTCATGGTCTAAGAGGGCATTGTATTGACCCATAAGATCTCACACAAAGGAATGGATGTAGATAGAGCCAAGACAAAAGTGATTGAAAAGCTTACACCTCTTACAAATATCAAAGGCATCTGAGCTTTCATTGGTCATGCAGGGTTTTATAGACAGTCCATCAAGGATTTTTCTCTTATATCTAGACCTTTGACCCATCTATTAGTTAAAGATGTGCCCTTTTTGTTTGATGATGATTGTTTTAATTATTTTAACAAGTTGAAGAAGGCACTTATAATAACACCCATTTTGACGTCATCAAATTGGTCTCTTCCCTTTGAGATTTTGTGTAATGCAAGTGACCATGCCACAGGTTGTGTGCTTAGACAGTGGAAGGATAAGAGGTTTCAAACCATCTATTATGCAAGCAAGACCTTGATGGGAGCACAAATAAAATACACCACAATGAAAAAGGAGGACGCTAAGACGAAGAAGAGAAAATTGAAGAGCCATTTCCTAATGAATCATTAGTGATGGTAGGGAATCCTTTTCTTCCTTGGTTTACCGATATTGCCAATTATCTCTCATGTGGTATTCTTCCCCCTGATCTCTCTTATCAACAAAGGAAGTGTTTCCTATTTTAATACTATTGTTATATTTCGGATGAACCTATGTTATATAAAATATGTTCTGACAATTTGATTCTCAGGTGTGTCCCTAGTGATGAAATTCTTGAAGTTTTAACCCATACTCATAGTTCAACATATGTAGGACGTTATGGAGCGAACAAGATGGCTATGCTTATTTTAGCATGTGGATTCTATTAGCCCACCTTGTTGAAGGATTCTAAAAACTTTATGTTGAAATGTGATCAATGCCAAAAAGTGCAAAATATTTTGAAGAGGGATGAGATGCCACTTTCCAACATCCTAAAGGTGGATATATGTGATGTATGGGGTTTGAATTTCATGGGACCCTTCCCATCTTCTTAAGTTCAAGTTAGATATATATGATGTATGGGGTTTCAACATCCTATCTTGGTTGAAGTTGATTATGTTTCCAAATGGGTTGAAGTAGTAGCTGCTCTAACCAATGAGGGCAAGATGGTTTCAATGTTCATCAAGAAGATCTTTACGAGATTTAGGATGCCTAGAGCGATCGTAAGTGATGGAGAGAGCTATTTTTGCAACAAACCTTTTGAGGCTTTTTTGAGAAGATATAATGTTCATCATAGAGTAACTACCCTTTACCACTCCCAAACCAGTGGCCAAGTGATGGTGGTGAATAGACAGTTGAAGAAGATTTTGGAGAAGGTAGTGAGCACTTCAATAAAGCATTGGGCTTTTAAGCTAAATGACACCTTATAGGCTTAAAAGACAGCTTTAAAAACAACCATAGGTACTAACCCATATCGACTTGTGTATAGAAAGACTTGCCATTTACCTTTAGAGTTAGAGCATCAGACCTATTGGGTAGTTAGGAAGTTGAAGATGAATTGGAAGCTAGCAGGTGAGAAGAGATTGTTACAACTTGATGAATTGGAAGCATTAAGATTTGATGCTTATGAAAATTCCAAGTTGTACAAAGAAGTGGAATGATGCTCCCATCAAGAAGAAGGAGTTAAAGAGTGGGGTGCTTTTTTCCAATTCATGACTTCTATTATTTCTGAAAAAGCACAAGTCCAGATGAAGTGGAACCTTCAAGGTTATTCAAGTGTTTCCTGATGGAGCTTTAGAGTTAGAAAATGATAAGGTTGAAGCATTCAAGGTTAATGGCCATAGGTGTAAGCGATACTTTGGAGGGACTTTCTCATAAGAAAGGGAAGTCATCTCTTTCCTTTCATCCACTCTTTTATGATTGAATGAAAATGGTCAAGCTAATGACCTTAACTTAGCATGTTTATTTTTAGTTTTCTTGTCTTTATTAAGTTTTTGGTGTTTGCTTTGATTTTGATTTTGTTTGACCTTAGCTTGTTTCCCCTTTTAATCTCTTAATACTTAGGTGACTTAATGATTACTTATAGATTTATTGTGCATCATATCTTGATGGAGGACTAATGTAAGAGACGAAAAATGTCTTTTTTGCCAAAGGATAAGAGGAAAAACTTACCACCACCATAACCCTTTCTTACCCTTAATCTCTCTAGTGTTGTTCTTATGTTTTGTGTTTTGTATTTCATTGTGTTTTTTTTTTTTGGTTTTGGGTGCTTTTATTTCCCCATTAAGGACAATGTTTTATTCAATTGTGGGGAGGCAGTATTTGCATTTCTTGCATTTGTGTTTTCCTTTTTTTCATGTCATTTAAGATTTATTTCATTTGTGTTTACATTGTTTGCTTTTTGTTACATAGGATGCATGTTTTACCGTATTATGGTGTTGTTTTGTGTAAGTAATGAATCTACACTTGAATCATTTTGAATGTGCTGCCACGAGATTCTATCATGCTAGTTAGAATGATATTAGCTGCATGCTTCAACTCAAATTAGGCTACTTGAGTAGAAAGTGAACTATGTTAAGTGATGAAAGTAGTTGCTTTTATCTACTGGATGCATGCTAGATAGAAATGATTAAGGCCCTTTTATGTTAAACCTTGCCTTAAATGACCTACCCATTTTATTATCCCTTGAAAACCCTATTGAACCTTTGGCCCTTTTTTTTTCTTGAAATCACTCCATTTTTATAACCTTAAACCCCCTTAGCTTACCTAATCGCAAGTTTATTAGAGTACTAAATGATGAATTAGTTTGGGATTTTTGGCTATATTTTTTTCTGAGATGAGTTGAGTGATACTTCTACTCTTAGAGTACATTATATTGAGTTGCTATTTTGTTCATTGTTTCTTCATTGTTACACAAAAAGAAAAGAAAATGAAAAGAAGAAAAAATATACAAAAAGAAAAAGGAAGAACCTTTTAATAGCATTAATAAGTGTTGAGTAGTTAGCCACATTACAAACCAAAACTAAGTCTTTGTGATATATTTTTAGCATATAATCATTAGAGAAGAGAATTGGTGTATTAGTAAGCCTATGATAGTGTGGTTCCCTATAGGAAGTTTGAGCGAAACCCTATCCGTCACACTTGAGAGCAATGAGTGAAACCAAAAGGAAGATCCATTTTGAGTTTGTACTTATCTTTGATTTTGGGTTAGATTTGGATCTTATTAGTATTTTTATTTATTTTTACGTAGGATGAATTAGAGTTGGAACAAAGTTGGAATTGAAAAAAAATCAAATGAGTAAAAACGTTAGCATATGAATGGAGAGGATGGAGCTTTTCATTCAAAGTTGATTTTCATACGTGAGCCATACATGTAGAACTAATTCCAAAAGGATGGACAAGCTTTCTCGGGTGAGAAAATGCACTCATTAAAGGACAAGATACCAAGACCAAGTCCTCCTCTCTTCTTTTGACCAACCAATCACAAAAACTCTTTGACGAAGGCCAAGACTTTTTGACCAACTTTCAAGATCAAAGTGAGGATAGCAAAGTCATTCTCGAGTGAAAGCTTTCCACCACCAAAATGAAGGAAAAAGACAAAACCATTTGACCATGTCCTTACCAATGTGCTTTGATTAAGACCAAAGAGGGTGTAACCTTTTCATGAGAACAAATTGCAGCATAGAATTAAAATTCAAGCCAAAAAGTAAACAACCTAAAAGGAGGCATTCAGCCAAGCAAACAAAAGCTAGGTGAGATAGCAAAACAATGCCGCCTCTGTCCAACACCAAAAAGTACACATGGTCTTCGTCTCCAAGCAAAAACACAAGCATCAAGTCGGATATTTAAGATTCAAGCTTAAACAGTTCTTTCAAATTCCATTTTTTTCCCAAATTTGTTTTACCTTTTTTTTTTCTTATCATGTTTTGTATTTTAGAGAAGATGGATATGATTGAACTTATTTCTATTATGAGTGGCTAAAATATTTTTAGGATTTGTTGTTTGAACTATTTTTTAAACTTTCATTATTGGTTTAATGTTATAAATGTTTGTTTTATTTATTGAGCTTAAACCTTGCAAAAAACTGAGAGAGTGGGCTTGAAAACTATGTTAAATGTACAACGAGAATTGGTGTTTAATAGAATAAGTTATTGATTTATTGGGAAGAGATTTCAATATATTAATATGCTACCTTTAGGATAGCTTCATATCTAGTTTAATGTTTAGGAAAGGCTTTGCATGTGGAGAGATCTCAAAGTTAATCTTAAATGATTTAACTAGTGGCATTTAGTAGAGCCTTGAGAGAGGGTTGCTAAAATATTTTGAAATCTTGGGCCAAAAATAAATTGATTCAACCAATCAAAGGGAAACAAATAGAGATAACAGCAAGTCCTAGTTTTCAATATTATTTTCTCCAAGTTTTAGTTTACGAGTTTGGCCTTGATTTGGTTGCTTTCTTTTACCTTAGTTTGTTTTCATTTTACTTATCTATTTAAATTTACGAAAATCAGTCTCTTTAACAAAGTGTAAGCTAAATTGATAGGTTATCTAGATACAATCTCTGTCCGATCGATATCTACTTTTTACTACAAGTAAGGACCTGTATACTTGCGATTTTGAGTATAAAACTGAGTTTGGTTTTGCAATTAACATGCGTCTAGCCTAAGATGCTAGCCTATGGATCTAAATAAGCTCTTGAATCCTATGTGCCTTCAATTTCAGATAAATCCTATATAACAGAAAATTTATCCATAATTATCGGATAATCTAGAATAAGCTCTCTAGATTTAATGGCGTAACAGCTTTAGGATCTAGGGAATCACTAGCCTAAGCTCTCTCGATATGCAAAGCTTTTCCTAAAAAATCAATTAGATGAGGGGTGATCCTAAAGGCAGTATGTTAATCTATTGAAATCTATTTCTAATAAAACAATACATTTATTATCTATGGGTCTATTAAACTCTAGCACTCATTTTACGTTTAATACAGATTACCATGCTCACTTTCTCGATTTGTTTTAAGGTTTAAACTCAATAACTCACACAAACATTCATAACATTAAATAAAAAATCATAATTCAAAAAAACTTCATACAACAAATCATAAAACAAGTTTAGCCACATATAATGTAAACATATTGCATAATATTTAGAATTTCTATAAATTAGAGCATAACTACAAAGATAAAATAAACAAATACAATACTATGTTGTAATTCCTCCTTTTCTATACTCGATAATCTAAAAGCTTAAGATGATGACTCCTTAGTTTAAAAAATACAAAGATATTCTCTTATCTTTTATAACTCAGTCTTTTTGAAGTGTATTTTCCCTATCTATCTAGGTTTTTATGCCCCTTCTATACATTTTGAGTTGCCACCTGTTTAATTAATGTCAGTCTCGTGCGTGGGTTAAAGTTTTGTACATGGACAAGGTAGAGTACTACACCACGCCTATGGTTGTGTCACGCTTGCGATACCAAGACACATGAGTGGGGCTTGAGATAGGTATGCCACACTAATGGTATCAAGCCACAGGCAGGGGAGGGGAGAGTGGTGCATGCCAAGCCCCACCTATAGTTTTAAGCCACAGGCATGGTGGGCTCCTTTTGAACTCCTCCTGCTCCATTTTCTTCTGCTTCCTTCGTTAGAACTGCAAGTTCATAATTAAATTTGTAAAATATAAAACATAAATAGGAGTACTAAAAATATCAAAAATTAATCCTAAACACATCAAAAACTAAAAAAAAATCACATATTAAACACTTATAAGATTAAAGACTACAAAACAACTATTAGTCGTCTAATTTCATGGCCTAATCTTTACACAAATCGCTCATTGTTATCAATATTCATTTCAACTCCTTATTTGCAACCTCCACTTTCCAACTTATTTGTTGTGTTCCTAGTCTATAATAAACTCTACACCTCTTTAGTAGGGTTTTGAAGGGGTTGTTACAAACATTATCCTAAGAGAGGATGGGAAGGGACCCACGAATTCTAACCACCTATACATCAAAAACTTTCACTTCCTAGATGTTGGACAGAGGCATCTCATCTATCTTTGAAATATTTCATACTCATTGGAATATATCACATTTCATCACATATTCTTAAGTATCCTTGAACAACCAAGGAAAAAAGAAATCACACTGTTTACTAGTTTTAACTACACTGCAAGTATACAAATGATAACTTATAGTATAATTGATATCGATCCTCTGACGATTGAATCTAGACACCTAACAATTTTAACTTCACTTTGTTTAATATAAAATAAGATTATAGAAACTAGAAATTAAACTTAAACTAACAAAACTTTAAGGAAAATACATATAGAAGAAAGTAAAATAAAGAAGATACTTAATATTGGAGACTTAGGAGTTGTTCTATCCGTATTTATCCTCCTTTACCTTATCGATTTAATTGTGTTTGACCCAAGATTTTCTAAAGTTTCATTACCCTCTCTCAAGGTGTAACTAATTGTCCCTAATTTAAGTAGGATAGAATTATTCTTAAAATCTCTCAATCTATAAAACCTTTCCTAAATACTCAACTAGATGTGAAGAAATTGTATAGGTATTAAATAAAATAGTTAAGATCTCTCTTCAACCACTTATTAATCTGTTAATTGCTTCTCTGTTAAGTTGCCAACTCTCGTTGCGTACCCAAACTCAAATAAATCAAAACAATCTCTTGATTCAAAGTGATTATAAGCTTAACAATCAACACAAAAAACTATGTATTAAATTAATAAGAATAAGGTTATATAAACAATTCAAGAACAATTCATAAACTAGATTTAGCAATCCATAATCATATTCAAATAAACAATATTTAAATTAAACATCAAAAGGAAGTAAAAGGAAAAGAGAAAACTAATGGTGTATGATGAAACCTCCTTTTTAGGAAAATCTGGACAACTCTTGTTGAATCTTTGATCTCCTCTCTAAAATTGTGTTCTTCCCTTTTCTTCTCTACACAAAAAAAACCTTATTTTCTATCTTTGATCTCCTGTGTCAGAATGTGACTGCGAGGTTAATTTCCACGGCCTCTTAATCCCAAAAATTCATAAAACATGTCCCTAAATGTTTTGCAACGTCACCCAGCCAAATAAGCTTTTTCTAGCTTTGACCTTTCCTTGCTATTTTCACTATAGACCTCATTTTAACCTCAAATTTGATATGTAGGCTCCTGACATGTTTTTCTACCACCTTGTAAAATTTCATTGCAAACCTAGCTCTATAAAGTTTTATAATGCATCACCAAAATTACAATATGAAAATTGATGTTGATTTCGGGTCTCATTCACTACCTACAATTCCAAACATCAAAGTGCATCAATCCATTCCTCAAATAAGTTCATATTTTCCCCTTAAACACTATACTAGAAACAATCAAATACCTAAAAGATAATGGAAAGAGATGCAAAAGTTCAGGCTAATTAAGTTGAAAACACACAAACAATACTTAAAACACCTAAAAACAACCTAGAAACATACTATGAAAACACACTTATCAGCTTCTTCACACTTAAACCTTTGCTATCCTCAAGTAAATTGAACAAAACCATTACATTCGATCAATTCATTTTCAAAGAGACCAAGTGCATGCAATCTTTCAAACTTCAGCAACTTAAATATTAAGCTACTACACACATCATAATCTTTTCATCAGTACATATAAACCAACTCAACTTATGATACCATTGATCAAAGGTATCATAAAACTAAGATAGATTTTGCTCACGATATTCACTCATTTCACTCAAGTGTTTATATGTTGGTGTTTCGCTCAAGACTCCTCCTAAGAGACTATACTACCACCATCAAACATTGGAAGACGTCCCGAGTGGCAGATGCCATTCTGTTAAGTTAGTTATTTACACAGTACC
>JAOXYD010198876.1:0-22522 GCA_028565735.1 Pinacopodium congolense | reverse complement strand
TAGAGATGAACATTAGAGATTTACCAACTGCTATTTAATCTTGATTAGTAATATAAATAGTTGGTTGAGCATAAAGGAAAATACAACAACCGGAAAGAAGTTACACGTGAAGAGTTTTGATTCTTTGAGGAGGTAAATAGTGCCTATATTGTCTTTCAAGTGTTTAAAAGTTAGTGAGCCTTGTTGTGTCTTGAGTCTTCAAAAATAATGTGATAAGGATATTATTGAGCCTTAGAAAAATAACACGAGGGGGTTATCCTTAAGCCTAAAAGAAGTTTGTAAGTTGTTGAAACTATTATTACTTGTATTACTTTCTAATTTTTTATTCAACTAATGCAAGTCTATTTCATCCATTTCATCTTTATTTATTTAGTTTCTGCAATTTCTCTAAAAGTATTTGTGTAATTTGCATAAAAATTTTCAACCTAATTCACTCCCCTCTTAAGTGTCATATAGGACCAATAAGTGGTGTTAGAGTGTAAGTCTCACAAAGACTGTATAATTTTAACAAATTATTGAGCAATGATTAAATGACATATCTCATGTTCTATAGCTTCCTCATTTAGCTTAGAAGCTCATAATCCACATAGGAATTCCTTTTTCAATGGTAACAATTATATGTATTGGAAAAATTGGATGAGATGTTATATAATGAGTGATGATATTGATTTATGGATGGTGGTATCACAATGATATTCTATGCCTACTAAACTTGTAGGAAATGAGGTAGTGTTAAAGAAAAAAAAATCAATGGAACTTAGAAGAAAAGAGAATGATATCTTTAAACTGTAAGGCCATACATAATTTATATTATAATTTGAGCTTGGAAGAGGATAATAGGATTTCAATGTGTAAAACTGTATATAATATATGACATACTTTAGAAATTACTCATTAAAGTACTAATCAAGTCAAGGAGCCCAAAATAAGCATGCTTACCTATAATTATGAACTTTTCTATATTGATGCATGATGAGACTATTTCTTCTATGTATGCATATTTTAAAAATATTATAAGTGCTCTAAAAGGTTTACGTAAGACCTATTCTATGGTTAAGTTTGTTAGGAAAATCTCATTGTCCCTACCAAAGACAAGGGAAGCAAAGGTAACAACAATACAAGAGGCTTAGAATCTCAATACATTTCCTCTCAATGAGCTCTTTAGTTCATTATTAACTTATGAAATGAGGATGAAGAATATCAAATATGAGCAAGAAATTCTAAAGAAGAAAAATGTGACATTCAAAGTTTCTAAAAAGGAGGAAAGTAATAATGAATAATCATCACTTGGAAGCAAAAATGAATAACTTGCACTCATCACGAGGAGGCTATGGAATTTATGTGAAACGCATTAACATAAAAAGTTACGTCATTTTTTAAGAACAAATTTTTTAACGTAACATGTTTTAAAAGTAGTGAAAAAGGACACTTGAGGTTGCACTACCCAAATTTATGGGAAGAGGAAAAAGAAGAAAAGAAAGAAAAGAAGATGTGGAGAAAGGAAAAGAAAAACTCTAAGAAAAAGAAAGCGCTAAAAGCCTCATGGTCTGAAGCCAACGAATTTAAAGAAGAAGAGGTAGTCAACATGTGTTTTATGGCCACAATGAGTTATGTTCTCTTGCTAGTGAAAATAAATATGAGTGTGACTATTCTTGTAATGAAGTATTAGAGCACATAGAAGAATTAACAAAAAAGAAAAAGGAATTGCATGAAAAGAAAAAGAAAACTTTAGAAGAATTAGATGCATGCAAATCGAAAAATGATGACCTTAGAAAATATATGGTTTTGATTAATAAAGACAATAATGAACTTGTAAATGAAAATGGGTTTCTAAAGAAAGAAATTGAATCCCTTAAAAAATGTCTTGAAAAATTCAACAAGTGAAAAGAAAAATTAGAAACATTATTAAGTGTCCAAAAGCTTGCAAATGATAACAATGAACCATCAACTAGCAAAACCACCTTTGTTAAATGGAAAAACTTAAAAGATGAAAGTTCATCCAACATTATTCACCTAGTAAGTCACAACTTAGATATCATGCCTTTATGTATGGTCCAAAATCAAAGAAAGTTTCGTATAGACAAGTAAGTGACAGAAAATTATGTGTTCGACCTAGAAAATATTTCTATAGAACTTACAATGTGTTTAGACGAAGAAACTCTTATAAGACTTACATTCCCTTGTTTTGTTCTTACTGGGAATGACATAGGCATATTTCTTATTTTTGTTATGATCATCTTTCCATCTTTTCTAATGTCTATAAGAAATACAATATGGATTCCAAAACTAGATTTTCTTCTCCAAACTGATTTTTCTTTTATTGTTGTTTATAGGTTCTATAGGTTTTATGCTTTATCGTCATATCTAGTTTTATGCTTGTTTGATTATCTACATTCTTGAGTTCAGTCAACCAAACTGATAACATCAGTCGACCTAGCATTTTTTTGGTTGACCAACGATCTGATTTGGTCAACCAATAGGTTGTAACTTTCACTTTTTCATATTAAGCTATTGTAGCCACTTATTAAAAACTTACAAAGCTATCATAACCTTTTTTTAATTACATTTAATTTAACTTATTATGTGTAGTTTTAATTATACTTAAAGATTATAGGCTAACCATTATGAGTTGGGTATGCTAACATTTAAGGACCTAATATAAGTTAGGTACCTAATTTTTTTATTTGTTTTGTAGGATAAAAAGAAAAATAAATGGTATGTAGATAGTAGTTGCTCACGCTATATGACTAACGATCGCTCATAATTCAATAGCTTCAAAAACAAGGATGGAGGATTTATCATTTTTGGTGATAATGCCAAGGGTAAGGTAATTGATATTGGAAAAGTTTGTAAAGAAAATTGTCCATTAAAAGATAATGTCCTATTTATTGAAGGTTTAAAGAATAACTTGTTAACCGTTAGTCAATTATGTTACAAGAGATAAAAAGTTAGTTTCGTAGGAAATAAATGTGTTGTCTCTAAAATGGATGATGATAGCATTGTGTTCTTAGTGAAAAGAGAAGGAAATATTTACATTGTTGATCTACACTGTGTTACTAATCTTAAACATAAGTATCTGACTTCCTTGAGTGAATGCGCTTAGACTTGGCATCGACGACTTGGGCAGGTGAGTATGGAAGTCCTCTCAAAATTAAATTCATAAAACTTATTAAAGGTCTTCCGAGCATGAAATACGAAGAGGAAAAAATGTATGGAGCATGTCAAATGAGAAAACAAGTAAGAAACTCCTTTCAAAGAAAGACTTTGGTAACATCTTCTAGACCACTTGAACTGCTTCATATGGATTTATTTGGTCCTACCAGAGTAGTTAGTTTAGGGAGAAAATCATATGCCTTTGTAATTGTTGAAGATTTAAAGCTTTCACTTTGGTTTTGTTCTTGAGTATGAAAGACGAATGCTTTAAATCTTTTGTTAGTTTTGTAAAGAAAATGAAAAATGAAAAATCCTTGTCTATTGCATCTATTAGAAGTGACTGTGGTAGAGAATTTAAGAATGACATGTTTGAATGATTTTGTAATAATCATGGCATTATGAATAACTTTTTTTCACCTAAAACACCACAACAAAATGATGTACTATAAAGAAAGAATATATTTTTACAAGAAATGACACGAATTATGATAAATGAGTATGATTTACCAAAATAATTTTAGGCTGAGACAGTTGCATGTTCATGTTATGTTATCAATAGGGTGAACATTAAACATAAATTAGACAAAACACCATAAGAGCTTTTGAATGGCAAGAATCCAAAAATCAGTTATTTCAAAGTTTTTAATTGCAAATGTTATATTTTGAACACTAAAGATAGCTTGGGAAAATTTGAGTCTAAAACAAATGAAAATATTTTCTTAGGATATTTATTTACTAGTAAAGAATATAAAATTTACAAGGAGAACACGCATGTAGTTGAAGAATCTATGCATGTTGTTTTTAATGAAACTAACCCTTTTGAAAGCAAGGAAGTGCTTGAGTTTGATGATGTAGATTTATCAAAATGTTTAGAAGACCTTACACTTAAAGACAAAGGACAAATGTCTTAAGAAAAAATTGTTGAACCAAGTAAAAACCGAAGAGATAAAGAGCTACCAAGAGATTGTAAATATAAGAAGGATCATGTATCCAACCAAATTATAGGTGATATTCACAATGGGGTAACAACTCAATATCGTTTTTAACTTATAACATCTTGCTTTTATATAAAAAATCGAACCTAAGATGATAGACGGGGCCTTAGTTTATGAGAATTGGATCTTAGCCATAAATGAGGAACTAGAACAATATGAATGAAACAAAGTTTGGACTTTAGTACCTAGACCTGTATATCATCCTCTCATAGGTACCAAATGGGGTTTTATGAATAAATTAGATGAACAAGGTAATATTATAAGGAATAAAGTAAGACTAGTGGCTAAAGGGTATAACCAAGAATAAGGAATATATTATGATGAAACATTTGCTCCTGTTACTAGATTAGACACCATTAGACTACTTCTTGCTTTTGTATCTCACATAGGTTTTAAACTTTTTCAAATGGATATTAAAAGTGCATATTTGAATGGTTTTATGTAAGAAGAAGTATATGTTGAAAAACCCAATAGTTTTGAATGACAAGATGCATTAAAACATGTTTTTAAACTTTCCAAAGCATTATATAGTTTAAAACAAGCACATAGAGAATAGTACGATAGATTAATTGCATTTTTACATGCAAATGGTTTTGAAAAGGGTAAAGTAGATCCTACCTTGTTTATTAAGAAGGATCAAGATGATTTTTTAATTGTTCAAATATACGTAGATGATATTATTCTTGGTGCAACTAATGAACTTTTATGTAAATAATTAGCTAAGTGTGTTAGTAGAGTGTTTGATATAAGTATGACAGGAGAATTGACCTTCTTCTTTGAAATCCAAATCAAGAAAATGAAGGATAGAATCTTCATCAAGCAATATAAGTATACACGAGAACTTCTTAAACATTTTGGTATGGATCAAACCAAACATTTAGGCACTCCCATGAGCACATCTGCCAAGTTGAATAAAGATGAAGATGGTAAAGAGGTAGATGTAAAACTATTTCAAGGTATGATTGTTAGTTTGATGTATTTAACTACTAGTTGTTTATATGTCCTAATATTAAGTCCTGATTATGGGAGTAGTTTGTTAGATATGAAAAGTACATCTGATGCATGCCATTTCTTAGGAAATGCATTAGTTTCACAGTTTTATAGGAAACAAAGTTTTGTTGTATTGCTTACGGTAGAAACCGAATATGTAACTGTTAGTAGCTATTACACTTAAGTGTTGTGGATTAGGCAACAACATAGGGATATGGTTTGAATTTTGATAGAATTCCCATTTGATGTGACAATGCAATTACTATTTATTTGGCCAAGAACCCCATTCAGCACTTTAGGACTAAGCATATTGAAATTTGATATCATTTCATTCGAGATCATGTACAAAAGAAAGATATATAACATGAGTTTGTTGATACCTTGGATCAATTAGCTGATATTTTTACTAAAACTTTACATAAAGATCATTTTTATATAATTTGAAGAGAAATCAGTACGATTGATGGGCATTCCTTATGATGTCTCTTACCCTTTTATGTTGATTCCAAAAAGGGAGAGAGGTGGCATGTTATATGTATGTGTTATATATGATATCCTTTGTATTTAACTTCTGCATAAATTTAGGGGGAGTAAGATTTTAATTTTTGAAATGTTTGAATTCTTGTTTATTTTAGGGGGAGCTTTCAAAATATCCGTATGTTGTATTTTATTATCACATGGTTTTGTCATCATAAAAAAGGGGGAGATTGTTGAACCAAGGGAGGTTCCACCTTTTTTTTATGATGACAAAGCACCTTTACTACTAATATTTATTTGAGTTTATAGGAAAGAAGAGTTTTGAAGTATTTACGAGAAGCAAATTTGTTGATCTGAGTTATGATTGTGTTTGTTTGCAAACTAAAAGCATCAGGATGAAGGTCCAGTTGACCTAATACATTTGAGATGAGGAACAGTCGACCGAATGCAAAGATCAGTCGATCGAATAAACAAAACCAAAAGGCCAGTTAATTGAACGTTGCTTATCAGTCAACGAATCTAAGAATATAAGCGTTGCTTATCATATTACATAACTGTCACCGTTGATTAGCTGTAAAACCAAAACCTATTTTATGCTTAAAACCGCAAGTGTATAAGTCGTAACTTATAGTAAAAAGCAAATATCGATCCCACGAGGATTGTATCTAGATACTTTATCAATTTAGTTACACTTGGTTTAAGAAATTGATTTAAACAAATTTGAAAAGATAAGAAAAAAGAAAACAACTAAAAATAAAAGAAAGCAACGCAATTAAAGTTAAAACCACAAACTAAAGCTTGGACAAAATTAAGATTGAAACTAGGACTTGTCGTTATCCCTATTCGTTCCCCTCTGGATTGATGATTCAATTTATACTTGGCCCAAGATTTCCTAATATTTTAGCTACCCTCTCTCAAGGCACAACTAAATGGCACCAGTTAAATAATTTAGGATTAACTTTGGGATCTCTCGACATGCAAAGCCTTTTCTGAACATTCAACTAGATATGAAACTATCCTATAGACAGTATATCAATATGTTGAAATCTCTTCCTAGCACATTATTACTTGTTATTTATAGATCTATTAAATGCCAAATCTCATTGTACATATAACATAGATTACCCAACTCACTCTCTTGATTTGTTGTAGGATTTAAGTTTAATAGACAATACAAACATTTAATACATTAAATCAATAACCAAAGGTTTGCAAATAGTTCTAACAACAAATCCTAAAAATACTTTAGCCACTCATAATACACATAAGTTCAACAATATATATGTTTTTAAAATACACAACATATTGATAAAAACACAAATAAAATAAATACAAAAGTGGTTGTCTCCCTTTTGTATTTAAAAATCTAGAAACGAAGCCTTGAAGGAGACTTTTGATGCTTGAATCCTACGCTTAAAACTTGTTCCTTAGCTTGGTGGCGCTTCCTTTCCTTCTCTTGGACGAATGTGTTCTTGTTTTAATGAAGGTCGAATCCATCGTTTCTCTTAGTGACTGTGCTCTTTCTTTTATTTGTGACTTCTGGCCTTCTATATGACGTCTGAAGCTATTTAGGGTTAAAATCAATAAAGCTACATCGTTTCCTTTACATTTTACATTGATTTTAAATGAAACAATGTTTAGGACTCTATACGGTGGGCTAATACGTTGGTCTGTAATACATACGACAGTCTCCAGACTGTCGTGCGTGGCCATACAATGGGTCTGGAGATATCATATGGTGGTCTCCAGACCGTTGTATCTGACCATGAATAGTGCTCCTATAGGATGGTCTGGAGAGGCATACGGCGGTCTAGCAACCTGCCCTATTGCTTTTAGACAGTAACTCTCTTCTCCCATCTTGATCCAAATCAACCCAAACTTCTTCCAAATTGTTCCTATCTCAATTCCAAAGATAGTCATGCTCTAAATCTATATCAAAATGATGAAGACATACCCTAAATCAACAATAAATATGAAAGAAGCACAAAGATGATTATGCTAAACTAGTCCTAAAACACAACATGTTTAAGCTAAATTGTAAAGGAAAACATGCCAAATACTTAGAAAAATACACAATAATTCACAACTACCAGTCACAATCATTAAATATAGAGATCAACGTAGCAGATCTACCAATGGCTAGTTAATCTTTATTAGCAATATAAATAGTTGGTTGAGCATGAAGGAAAATACAACAAGTACAAACAAGCTAAACGTGAAGACTTTTAAGTCTTTAAGAAAGTGAATAGTGCTCATATTCTCTTTAAAGTGTGTAGAAGTTAGTGACCCTTGTTATTGTGTACTCTTTGAGAGTGAGTTTTTTTTCTAGCACACTAAAGCATTATATTAGTGATGTTATTCTTGAGCCTTTAAACGGAACGTGACAAGGTTATTCTTGAGCCTTAGAAAAAGAATACGAGAGGATTATTCTTAAGCTTAAAAGGAGTTTGTAAGTTAATGAAACTATTATTACTTGTACTGTTTCTAATTTTTTATTCAAATAGTACAAGTTTATTTCATCAATTTAATCTTTATTTATTTAGGTTTCACAATTTTCTCATAAAGTGTTTGTGTAATTTATATAAAAATTTTTCAATTTAATTAACCCCTTCTTAGAGGCCATAGAGGACCAACAATCTTGTTAGAAACCTACATTCCAAATTTCATGACCATCAAAGGTGTGGAAAAGGAGCTAGAGTAAAAAATGCGAAAAGGGATAGAAGTGGTCAAATTTTGTGACTTATATAGCCCTAGAAAAACAATGCCCAGTTTTCTCTTATTATCATGTGTGTTGATTTTATTACGTGTTCATGCTTACCTATTTTGAATTCCCTTTTTTTGCCTTTTATATTTGTTTTTAAGTCCACAAAAATTTAGAGGGTTTTCTTTTCTTTTTATTTTTTAGTGTAACATTAGAAATAGCTTGAACTCATCCTCGCTCCTTATGGATTTAACCATGGCTTACCCTATTACATAGTAAACTTCCATCAAATTTTGACACTATTACCAGGGAGTTGGCGTGGTATGTTTGTTTTCTCTTTTGATGTTTTCATTTTTTTCATTTTTGTTAATATTTTATTAGATTTGTGTATTGTTTGTTTATGTTTCGTAGCTTTTTCAAGTAATGGATTTTTTTAGTATACTTTTAATTATGATCCTTCTTACATTAATTCTTGTGGTGATGAGTTTGTTTTTGCTTCTATCTCTAAGTTGGAACAATAGATAAAAAGGTAACATCCGTAGTGGAGTATATAGTGATACACACAGTAGAAACCAAAAAATGTGAATTTTGTTCATTTACAAGCCATTCATTTAATATATGTCATATCTTGTAAGTTGAGCAGTAGTTTTATAGAGTTGGTGATTCCTAGAAGGGCTAATAGGAATGGCATGATCCTTACATTTTGATTTACCTTCCATAGTGGGAGGATCATCCTTACTTTTTATTTGATAGTAATCACCATGGATTTAGTTCTCTGCCATCATGCTAACAAAGTTAGTCGTACTGTCAGCCCTTGACTCTACCTCTAACATTACAACCAAAAGTTGATGGGATGCCAATGGAGGAGATTGTAAAGAGCTTGGTTACAAGCACTCTTCAATTCTAATAGGAAACGATGAGTAGCTTGAAGGACTTGAAAGATCAAGTAACCTAATTAGTATAAGTAATAGAAAGCCTAGAAGACCAAGTATCTTCAAATTGATAGGGATGCATTTTCTAGTATTTCTATATGAGTTTCAATGCCATTTCATCCCATTTTTGTTGTTCAAATGCTTAATTTTTGTTCCTTTTTGTGTTTACATGCAGATTTGACCTTAAGGTATAAATACAAGATGAACGGGTCAAGTTTTGAGCAAATATTAAAGTTGTCACCATTAAACAAAGATCAACCGAATGAATGCAAGACATCGGTTGACCGAACGCAAGGAACGGTCAACCGAAGGAGCTATTCCTAAAATCGGTTCACCGAATGTAAGGACCAGTCGACCGAATAAGGCCACTTGGGACATCGGTTGATTGAACTAGAGGATCAGTCGACCGAACATCCTAACAGTGAGAAAAACAAAAGCAAGAACAACGTTTTTTAGAGCTAAACCTAAATATATAAGCAGCGTTCAACCTCTAGAAGAGGGAGCCCGCTTTTGCAATTCGTTCCAACCGTCTTCTCCTTTAGCTTTTCCTTCTTTCTTTTTAGTTTAGCTTATTTTAGCTTATTTTCTTGTGTTTCTTGTTTTTTTTTTTTCATTTCATCCTTATTCTAGACCTAGAAGCTCTAGTGTTTTTGTGTTTTTCTGTCATTATTTCATTTATGTTGCATTTATTTAAGATTTTAGTTGTGTTTTTGCATATTTATGTTTGGAATCTTGGATTTTAATTAATATAAGTTTTGTATCTTTTATTTTCCAATGTATTCTCATTATTTGGGTTATTGTTTATGCATTATTATTGGTTTTTTTTCTGTATTTTCAGTTTATTTTTTGTTTTATTTTCATGATGTTAGGCTAGTTGTATTCTAGGTTGGAAGCTATTGATGCATCTTAGGCTTAATAATCATGAGAATTGAATTGAATTTATTTGGATTTTATGATTTAGGTTTGGATTGAATTGGGATTCTGCATAAATGTCATGAATTAAGGATTAAGGCTTAAGGCTTAAGATTAGCTACTCTAGGTATGATTCTCAGTTCAATTGCTAGGTGGCAGCTTATGATACATAATTGTTCGTAGCTAATATTGCAAGTATCAATAGGTTGATTAGGACTATAGGTAAGCTTAGCTAATTAATCTAGGATTCCATTCCTCTAGGTAACATGGTTCGCACTTGTGTGACTATGGCTTAGGTTAGTTGTTCCCTACTTTATTAATGCTATTGCTCATTAAATCTAAAGAGCTTATTCTAGGTTGCCTCATAGTTAGGGATAGATTTTCTATCATATAGGACCTATGTAAAAATTGGAGGAATTAAGGGTTTGAAAGTGTATTTGAACCTATAGGCTAGCATCCTAGACCAATCGCAAGTTATCTATTTTGAGGATCAATTATAAGTCTAGGATCCCAGATTTATCTTCCACCTAGCTTTTATATTTGTTATTCATTTCTTATTTTTTATCTCTGTTTTGTTAATTGTCTTCATTGTTTAGTTTTAATGTCTTTGCGTTTAGGGGTTTTGTTTTCTTTTTTCTTTTTGGCAACATTAGAGTATCTTTAGAGCTTCCTAGCTCCATATGGGATCAACCTTAACTTGCCCTAGCTACTTAGTTAGATCAATTAGGTATTTTATTAATTTGTAGCTTACGAAAAGCTCTACCACATTCCTAGTTAACTATAGGAGGACCATGGGGAGATGACACATGCCCTTTCATCATAAGGTGGAGAATAGTAAGAGTAAGAGGAACCTATTGAGGAAATGAAGATGATCTTGGAAAAAAAGGAGGATGAAATACCTTCTAAGATAAATGGTACTTCTTCTAGTATTATTAACAACATTCATATTCCATTTCCTAGATGGTTTAAGAAGTGAGAAGAAGAAAAGGAGAAGAAAGAAGAAGAAGAGAAGAAGAGAAAGCAAGAGAGGCAAAAGAATCAGGAGAGAAAGGAGTTAAATCAAGTTTGATGGTTGAAGGAGTTATGTATAACTAATCTGAAATTGAAAGATGAACAGAATGATGTAGTGCCTCTATACACATCACCTACACCACTACGGAGGCCATCATGTTGGAAAGGTGATGTCTATAGTGAAGCGTCGACCTTGGAATATAATGGAGACATTATGTGACTCCACATCTCATACATTATGAGACATCGTGCAAGCTACGAGCCCATCTTGAGGGAAGTTGTTCTGGGCTCATCGATGACTTTGAGAATTGGTGAGTCATCACCAACTCCTAAATAATAAATTTACCTAACTAACCTAATTATGTAGCTAGGGCAAGTCAGGGTCAATCCCACAGAGAGTTAGGGTGTACTGCTATTTCTAATGTTGTGAAGGAAAACAAAAATAAAAACCCCTGAATGCAAAGAGAACTAACATAACTAAGACACAATGAAAACAATGCAAAAAAAAAAACATAATAAACTAAAAACAGTGACAAAGAAATGGGTCAAAGGTATTGTGGGGATTCTAGGATAACTATTGATCCTTGAATTTAGATAAAAGGGTGTTCTAGTTATAGTGTTAGCCTATAGGTTTGACAAGCTCTCAAACCCTTAATTCCTCTAACTTAGGTAAATCTAAGAAGCTCTAGAAATGCCCCTATCTTCACTATAACCCAGAATAAGTTGTCTAGATTTAATAGTGAAGATGTCTTAGGTACTAATGATTGAATAACTTAGGCTACTAACTCACAAGATCGAAAAATGTAACCTAAAGGAATGGAACCCTAAATTAGTTTGTTAAGTATCCTAACAAAACCTACTAACCTATTGCTAATTTTTGGAAATCGATAAGGAAAATTTCTTATCACATGCTCAAATTAGGAAATTAACTAAAGGTTGATCAAGCATAAAGATAATACCTAATTCATGATATTTAATTAAAGTTCCAAAGCAACCTTAGCTTAAAAACACTAAATTAATTCAAAGCAAGTTCTATTCTTACAATTAATTATCCTTTATCCTTAAAATACCTTCAAGCCCTTAAAAATCTAACCACGCATAACTAAATTAAACAAAACACAAATTAAATAAACACAAAATAAAATTAATTAAAAGAAAACAAAGGTTGGAAAATTAAAAACACCTAATGAAAAACACAATTTAACACTTAAACTAACACAACCACAATTTACTTAAACTAACAGTTAATTAACTCACCTACACTAAAACTAAAACTTTAAATAAAAATTTCACTACTTAAACAATGAACAACCATTATCATAAAAACAATTTAGATCATAAGAACAAGAACATAAATTAATTAGCAAACATAAATTAACTAAAGACAATAAGTATAAATGAAAACTTAAGGAATAAATTTGACACTTGATAAACATTAACACAATATCATAAAACAAAGATTAATACATATGAAAGCATTAAAGACATAAATTAAAATCAAACATTTGGATAACACAAGGAATAAGCAACGAAAAATGGAAACAAGTATTGGTCAAATCACATTTGGACAACAAAAAAGAAAAGTAAGGAAAAGGCAAAGAACTAAAGCTAGATAAATATGGTGGATGAACAGTGTAATAATTGAAATTAAATCCAAATAATGATGGCTGTATCTCTAAGGACGTTGTTGCTTTCTTCTCTCCAAGCAAAAACCCAAACTCTACAAGGAAGAGTCGCCAAGGTTACTATCTGTCACTTGATGTTCGAGAGCTCCCTACTTAGGAAAACAAGAGTTGTCCCCATTAAAGAAAAGGAGCTTCAATCTCTAAACTTGTTGGAGCCATCAACTCAAACTACTATAGAGTATGGATAACTCTCCTCCATTCCTCCTTGTTTCAGTCGTTCACTCCAGGGAGAGCAGCCCTCTAGAAACATTTCTACAACTTTCTTTTTTATGAGTGGAGAGCTCTCCTCTCCTTTTAAATTTTACTGCTGCTACTCTTCCTTCTAGAAAGCTCCTCCTTTTACTTTTTGTTTTTGTTATTGTTTAGGACTATGTGGTTTCAAAGAAAAGAAAGAACTCCTAAGCAAGACCAACTATCCAATTCGTCTCATTTGCTGCTAAAAACTTAAGGAAAAAGGCTCCAAATACATTGTTATCCCCTGACCAAGTAAAGCTCAAAATGATGCTGTCTCCCTTACCAAGTAAATCTCAAAATGCTGAAAATGTGCTCTTCAATGGATGGAGCTTAAACTCCTTAAGTGGCTGCCATTTTGGTTGTTGAGAAGCTCAAAAAATGCTGCCATTTTCTCCTTAAAGCAAAGCTTCCAATGTGTTGTGTTTTAATGCAAGGAAGACCTCCAAAGTTGCTGCCTTCCAAAACACATATGTTGCTATCGTTTGGTGTGTAAGGAATGGTTACACGTGTTGCTACATTTTGGAAGTTGAGAATCCCCTAGTGCTATGTCATTTCTTGCCAAGCCAAGCTCCCTATATGGTGCCCCAATGTTGTGCATTTTGGACAACTCTCCTAGCTCTTTTTGTGGCTGTGTTTTTGGATGAAAGAAAGGCTTTTAAATCTGCCAATATACTGCCATTTAATGCTTCTTAAAGTGCTCCTCTAAGCTATCGAATTGATGTAAATATGGAAAGCTAGCTCTTGCCTCCTTAAACGCCAAGCTATTTTCCTCTTTTCTATCATTTTAGACAGCTTTTAAGAGCTTCTTTTGTGTCTTAAAGTAGGAACACATGTCCATCATCCATGAGAAACTCCACTCTTCTTTTAATATTGTTTTTGGCTCCTTTACAACAGTTTTTTAATGCTTTAAAACCCAAGTCTTTTGGATTTTTGCTCCAATTGTTTCAAAACTTGATGCTTTAATCTAAATTTTGTATTTTATCATTAAATCTACACATAACATCAATAAGAACAAAAAATATCAATTTAACATAAAAATATGAATGAATTTAAATAAAAAAATATCAAAATATAACAAAATTCATTCATATAAAAAATACTTAATGTTAGGCTCAAACATTATTTTGATACTGGATGATGAATATAACAAGGGTGGAGCTAAAGACCTAAAATAAGCGTTTGTTAGGAGGCAACCAAATTTTCTTTTATCTTTTTGTGTCTTTTATTTTTGTTAAATAAGTACTTAGTTTCTTTTATTTATTATTATTTTTGTTTTGTAGGAGGCAAAGTGAGAGCCGTGATCTTCTCTCCACCACAGACTTCATTGTTAAACTCATTCGAGGGAGGTTTCTTATACCATTGATAGTTGTCTTTTAGTCCTTCTTTTTATAAATGTTTAATTTTTAAATTAGTTATTTCATGATGTGTGTAGGATTACTTTGATGTTTATTTGAATTTTATGTATTAACATTTTATTAATTTTGGGTTATAATTAGATCTTATTGGTGAATTTATTTATTTTATAGGATGAATTAGAGTTGGAAATGAAAGTTGGAAGAAAGCTTCAATTGAAAAAAAAAAGAAGAAATATAAAGGAGCAAAAACAATGGGGTCAAAAGTGAGGAAGAAAGCTTCCATACTTAGGAGATTCATGCTTCCCAAGGCAAGCATTTACAAGGGCCATTAATAGTTCTCATGTGAAAGTTATATTGCCAAAATGAAAGGCTGAGTGAGAGATCATTCTTGGGTGATGATTCTCTGAGCTTAAAATAATAACATATATGTTAGAATAGAAGAGGACACATGGTAGCATCAAGCTTCCCAAGTGAAGATGCCAATGTTTTGCTAAACAAAGGAGGGAAACCTAACAAGAAGAAGGCCTTGTCCATAAATAAGGGGGAATCCCGGTGAAAAAAGAAAAACGCGGCAGCCACTATCCAAATCTCTTTCACGCAAGCTTCCAAGATCCAAGGGGGAGAGGTAAGTTTTAAGCATCAAAGGTTCATCAAGCCTCCACTTTCAAGATTTCTAGATACAAAAGGGAAGACAACCATCATTATATTTATATTTTTTTTGATTTTCACATTATGTTTTGAATTTTGGAGAACATGGATATGGATGAACTTATTTGTATTACGAGTGGCTAAAGTGTTTTTAGGATTTGTTGATTAAACTATTTGTGAACCTTTGGTTGTTGATTTAATGTTATAAATGTTTGTGTTATTTACTGAGCTTAAACCTTATGATAAATTGAGAGAATGGGCTTGGTATTTGTGTTAAATGTACAATGAGAGTTGGCATTTAATAAACCTATAGATAACAAGTGTATTGATTTATTCGAAAGAGATTTCCATAAATTAATATGATATGTTTAGGAGTGCTTTGTATCTACTTGAATTTTTAGGAAAGGATTTGCATATCGAGAGATCCCGAAGTTAATCCTAATTTATTTAAGTGGTGATATTTAGTTTTACCTTGAGAGAGGGTAGCTAAAATATTTGAAAATTTTTGGCTGAGCATAAATTTAATCAATTAAACTAGAGGGAAACAAATAGATAAATGACAAGTCTTATTCTTTAATCTTAATTCCTTCAAGTTTTAGTTTACAATTTGGCTTTGGTTACTTTGATTGCTTATACCTTTAGTTTTTATTTGTTTTACTTATATTTTTAAAATTTTTTGAATTGGTTTCTTGAAAAAAGAACAACTTTAATTGAGTGGTGACCAACTAAAATCCTCGTGGGATCGATATTCTCTTTTTACTTCAAGTAATTAATCATATACTCAAGGTTTTGATCGTAAAACTAAGTTTTGTTTTGCAATCAACAAGTTTTTGGTGTCATTGCTGAGAGCTTATTTAGTATCTTATTTAGTTTAGGTGACTTTGATAGAAGAGTGTTTGATGCTTTTCCTTGTGTATTTGCAGGTGCATGAACACAAAGAGCATGAGAAGGCCTAACAAGCTTAGTGACAAAGACTTTTTAGACATTACAAGGCATGAAAGAGAACTAAGAAGAGCTAGATGCCAAGATAGAATACAGAGGAATATGGTAAAAGAAGGTGAACAAGGAGCTTCTGAGAGGACATTGTTGGATTTTATAAGGCCAGGTTTCAGTCTTCAAGGAGTTACAAGGCCTGTGGTTCAAGCCAATAACTTTGAAATTAAGCTGAAACTCCTCAACATGTTTTAAAGTAGTGTGCAGTTTGAAGATCCCAACGCCCATCATGCTAACATTTTAGAGAATTACGATGCCTTAAGGTTAATAGGATGTTTGATAATGTTGTCAGCTTAAGATTGTTTCTGTTTACCTTGAGGGATTGGGCAAAGGTATAGTATAACTCACTCAGTTTAGGGTAGATCACTACTTAGGAGCAGCTAGCTCAAGCATTCCTGGCTAAGTACTTTCCCTTGACCAAGACTACACAGATCATCAAGGAGATCAATACTTTTCAACAAAGGAGAGCATAAGGGGAACCATAGATATAGTTGCTGAAGGTTCTTTGATAAGGAAAGCTATTAATGTAGCTCATGATCTTTTAGAGGAGTTGGTGAGAAATAGTTGCATGTGAGAAAAGGCGAGGTGTAGGAAAGGATTCAAGGAACAGCAGGGGATGATTTTGACTGACACAGTGATGGCTCTTCAAGCATAAATTTCAGCCCTTACCAAGCAATTAAGCAATTTCCAAGCTACATCTTCCTCTTCTGTAAAAAATTTGCAGCTCATGTGTAAATTATGTGGGTATGACAACTATACGATAGCTAATAGTTTTTTGATGGAGTCACATGGATTTGAGCAAGTAAACTACATGGAGTTGCAACCTGATGTATCAATCCATACTCCAATACTTATAATTCAGGGTGGAAAAACCACCCAAAATTTTTTTAGAACACTAATAATGCAGTTGGCTAAGAAAGACCTCAAACACCTCCTAGATTTCAATAAGATCGCCTAATATCTTTCGAGAACAAGATGGAGAAGCTAATAGATTTCTTGGGCTCCAAACTGGTGAGTCAAAAAGGGAATGAAGGAAAAGTTTGGCTAGATTGTGAAGAATCATGCTTAATCAATCCACAACTTAAAGGTAAAGGTAGGTCAACTTTTCAATTTTTTATCTTCTAGAAGTATAGATAGCCTCCTAACCACTATTGAGTCCAATCCAAAGGAGCAGCTGGCAGCCATCAAAGATATCATAGGGAAGTAAGAAAAGGATCCAATGGAGAAAGCTGAAAGCTCAAAAAAGGAGAGCCAAGATAAAGTGGAAGAAAAGGAGGAAGATGAAGAAGAAGAAGAGGAAGAGAAGAACCCCTACATCCCACCACCACTATATAAGCCAAAGATCACTTACCCACAAAGACTCCAACCAAATTTAATTATTGAAATATTTCTGGGTTCTTTGAGAAGGTGTAGAAGTGGTCATTTATGGATTCCTTAAAGAATATGGTCAAGTACACTAAGTTTCTACCTAATATCCTAACCAACAAGTGGACTTATGATTACAACCAAATGGTGGAATTGACTGGAAATTGTAGTGCAATCTTCGCTAGCCACATGCCATCCAAGTTATAAGATCCAGAGAGTTTTACTATTTCATGTGTTGTTGGTAACTTGGCATTTTCTAACTCTTTATTTGATTTAGGAGCAAGTATTAACTTGATGCCTTTATCCATTTTTAGGAAATTGGGGCTAGGTGAGGTCAAGCCTACTTCTATTATGATACAACTAGCGGATCAAACAATAAGAAAGTAGTCAGATTGATGGAAGATGTGCTTGTCCCAGGAGATAAGTACTTCATTCTTGTTGATTTTGTGGTGCTCGATTATGAAAAAGATAAGAGTTACCCTCTGATTCTTTGTAGACCTTTCATGGACATTGGTAAGGCTTTGATTGATGTTCATAAGGGAATATTAATCCATCGCATTGGCGATAAGTGAATAATATTTAACATGCGCAAGAAATTGAAAGATCAAGTGAAAAGAAATGCTTGCATGAAGTTAGATGTGATTGATGAGTGTGGAAAGAAGCAAGAGATAAAGAATGAGGGAAAGGTAGAATTGAAAGATGATGAAGGAGTTAGGAAGAAGGAGGATTTGGGTTAACGGTTGAAGCAAGAGCTTTTAGGAAAAACAAATGCCTTGACCTATTTTCCTTTGTGAGACCACCGATACTTAAGTTACAATCCTTACTTACAAACTTGAAATGTACCTAGTTACGTGAAGAAGAAACACTACCCAAGATTATCTATATCATTTCAACCTTAGAATAAGGGAAAAGGGTAGTTAAGGTAAGAAAGAAGAGCATTAAAGCAAAGTTGAAGTTGATTCCTTGTAAACCCAAATCTAGGGGAGAAGACCATTTGAGGTGACTCACATTTGCAAGCATAGGGAGCTTGGATTGAAAGGCTTCAAGACTTTTGAGAATCATGGCAAGTTATATCTTGGAATCTTTATTTCAATTTCTTCCCTTTTAATCTTTTGAAAGATTGACTTGATGATGGTCAATCTAATGACCTTAACTTAGCATATTTGTTTTTGGTTTGTGTATCTTTGTTAAGTTTTGTGTGCTTGCTTTGATTTTGAATTTTTAAATCTTTAGCTTGTTTTCTTTTGAATATCTTGATGGTTAGGTAACTTGATCAGTCTTGAAGGATTGTTGTGTTGGAGGAACAAAGAAGGAAGAAGATTTTCTGTGCCTTGGAATGACAGACACCATCATAAGCCCTTCTTACCCTTAATTTCTTTATGTCTTGTGTTAGCCCTAAACGGAACCTAAGCTTGGGGTGAATTAGGTTCTAAGAATTTTTAAGCAAAAAACATAAACAAAAGAATAAGAGAACAATAAATTTAATAATTTGTAGAAGTTAAATAAATAAATATGTAACAAATAGATGAAATGATCTTGTACTTATTGAAAATAAAAATAAGTAATAAAAGAACTAAATTTCATAACGACTTACAAACTTCTTTTAGGCTCAAAGATAACCTTATTTTCTTCTTCAAAGCTCAAGAATAACCTTATCAAAAATTATTTTTGTAAGCTCAGGAATAAACTCTCAAATCCTTTTTATATGCTCAAGAATAACCTCTGAAAATCAAGTACACGAATAAACTCACAACATAAAATCAACACTCAAATATAAAATTGTTTTCAACACTTGTATATCATTTGTATTTCTACACTTTTATTCTGTTTCTTTCAAGAGTTGCTTAATCTCTATTTATAAAGTAACTCGATTTTAATTTAGTTGTTATATGGATCTTAAACATTCATCTAATAATTAACTCCTTGGACCATTGTGTATATTTTCTAACTATTATGCAATATGACCATTCCTTATAATCTGCTCCTGATCTTTTTTATTCAATTGACTGATGAACGTATTCGATCAACAGATCCTTGTAGTTGTACTTCATTCGGTCGAAGTTTTTATCAGTCGATCGGTACTAGTTCGATCAACCAATTTTCGTATCTGGTCAGCCAATCTCCTAAATACCTTCTTTAGGTCGACCGATCTCCATGGTTCAGTCGGTTGATGTTCCCTTCAACAGTGGTGTTCACTCAACTGATCCATATTCAGTCTATCGATCCTTCCTTTGTTCGGAAATTAAACGTTATTGTTCAAATGCTCCAATCAACCTATCTTTATGCACATTTAAACAAGAATATTAGTAGTAAAGCTATTTTGTCATCATCAAAATAAGGTGGAACCTTCTTTGGATTAACAATCCACCCCTAAATTACACAAGAGTTGTAGGACTTCATATATCACATACCTCTCCCATAAAAATCCCCTTTATGGAATCAATATAAAAGGTCATAGGGAATTTCCATCAATCATACCAATTTCTCATCTATTTGTGCAAAAATGATCTTCACGTAGAGGTTTAGTAAAAATATCTACTAATTGATGTAATGTATCAAGAAACTCAAGTTCAATATCTCCAATTTTCACATGATCGTGAATAAAATGATATCAAATTTCTATATGCTTAGCCCTTAAATGTTGGATGGGATTTTTGGTCAAGCAAATGTACTTTTATTGTCATGCTGAATAGGAATTTTATCAAGATGCAAATCATAATCCCTAAGTTGTTGTCTAAGCTATAATACTAGAGTGCATCAACTGCCGGTGACTATATATTCAGCTTCTGCTATAGTTAATGCAATAGAGTTTTATTTTCTACAAAAGCATTAAACTAATTCATTTCCTAAAAAGTTTCATGCATTGAATGTACTTTCCTATCTAATAAAATACCTACAAAATCGACATTAGAATATCAAACCAAGTCCAAAGAGACATTTATGAGATACCATAGTCCTAAGTTTATAGTAGCACACAAATATCGTCAAATATGTTTAATATCTAATAAATGAGATTCTTTAGGAGAAGATTGAAAACGTGCACACAAAAAAAACACTAAACATAATATCTAGATGACTAGTAGTTAAATACAAAAAGCTTCCAATCATATCTCGAAAGAGTTTTAAATCAACCTCTTTTCCATCTTCATCATCATTTAACTTAGTAGATGTGCTCATGGGAGTGCCTAAGGGCTTTGTTTGATCCATGCCAAACCACTTTAGAAGCTCGCGTGTATACTTCGATTGATTTATGAAGATACCATCCTTCATTTACTTGATTTGGAGTATAAGGAAGAAATTCAGTTCTCCCATCATGCTTATCTCGATCTCCCTACTTATACATTTAGCAAATTCTGTATACAAATGTTCATCAGTAGAACCAAAGATAATATCATCAACATGTATTTGGATGATTAATAAGGCTTTTTAATCTTTCTTAATAAATATAATGGTGTCTACTTTTCCTTTTTCAAAACCATTTTCAAACAAAAATGTACTTAATCTATCACTAGGTGCTTGTTTTAAACCATATAATGCTTTAGAAGGTTTGAAAACATGTTCAGATGCATCATGACATTTAAAACTGGGGGTTATTCAACATACACCTCTTCTTGAATAAATCCATTTAGAACATGCACTTTTCACATCCATTTGAAACAATTTAAAACCAATGTGAGATGTAAATGCAATAAGTAGTCCAATAGCCGCTAACCTAGCTATGAGGGTAAATGTCTCATCATAATCTATTCCTTCTTCTTGGTTATACCCTTTAGCTACTAATCTTACTTTTTTTCTAACAATATTACCTTATTCATCTAGTTTGTTCTTAAAAACCCATTTAGTACCTATTATAAGATGATCTACAGGTTAAGGTACTAAGTTCCAAACTTTGTTTGGTTCAAATTGTTCCAATTCGTCATTCTTTGCTAAAATCCAATTCTCATCATCTAAAGCTTCTTCTATTGTTTTAGGTTCAATCTTTGAAATGAAAGCAATATGAGATAAATTAAGTTGCAATCTAGTGGTTACCCCTTGGTAAAAATCACCTCTAATTTGATCAGCGGGATGATCCTTCTTGTATCTCAAATCTGTTGGTAGCTCTTCATATCCTCCTTCTCTACTTGGTTCAACAGTTTGTGATGATTGTCCATTGTCTTCAAGTGAAAGATTTTTTAATCCCTTGTATACATTTGCATAATCAAACTCAAGTATTTTCTTTCTTTCGAAAGGGTTAGTTTTGTCAAAAACAACATGCATAGACTCTTCAACAACATGAGAGTTCTTGTTGTAAACTTTATATGCTTTACTCGATAAAGAATATCATAAGAAATTGCCTTGATTTGTTTTAAAATCGAAGTTTTTCAACCTATCTTTAGTATTCAAAATATAGCATTTGCAACTAAAGACTTTGAAATGACTAATTCTTGGTTTCTTGTTGTTTAAAATTTCATAAGGTGTTTTTATTTAACTTATGTCTAATGTTCACCCTATTTATGATGTGACATGCACATGTAACGGCTTCGGCCCAAAAATATTTTAGCAAATTATATTCATTTTGTTAGTCCTATGGCACCCAAGAAGGGGAGGGGGTGAATTGGGTGTTTAAAAATTCTTGCAGAAATAAAATACTTTAAACACCTTAGGCCAATTTAAACAATAATAAAGCAAACACAAAAGCATAAATATAAAAGAGATAAAGAAGAGAAAAAACATTAAGATTTATACAGGTTCACCTACCCCAAAAATAGACTTCATCCTCTCTCCAACTACTTATTGGGAATTCACTAACAATTAATCTTACTTTAATTGGGTGAAGAGTAACCCTTACAACAATCTTGGTTAAAGGCCAAAAGGAACCTTTACAACAATCTTGATTCAAGGCCAAAAGGAACCTTTACAACAATCTTGATTCAAGGCCAAGAGGAACCTTTACCAATCTTGATTCAAGGCCAAGAGAAACCTATCACAATCTTGATTCAAGGTCAAGAGGAACCTATCCAACAATCTTGAGTTCTAAGGTCAAGAGGAACCTATCACAATAATCTTGAATTCTAAGGTAAAGAGGAACCTA
>JAOXYD010198851.1:0-22526 GCA_028565735.1 Pinacopodium congolense | reverse complement strand
TCATTTCAGTCTTTTTACGTGAAGGTGAACATTTTATCTTAAATAACCGTGAAACATGACATGCCTTCGACTAATAATCTTGTTTACCAGTTCTTTGATGTTTGGGACATAGACTTCATGGGATCATTCCTTAAGTCCTGAATTTATTTTGGTTGCTGTTGATTATGTTAGCAACTGGTGGAAGTAAAGGCACTTCCCAGAATTGAGGCTAGAATCATTATAAACTTTTTAAAGAAAAATATTTTCACAAGTTTTGGTACACCTTCGGCCATTATAAGTGATGGCAGATAGCCTTTTATAATAAACTTTTTTATTCGTTTCTAGCCAAGTATGAAGTGACCACAAGGTTGTTACACCATACCACCCCCCAAATAAGTGAGCAAGTTGAGGTCTTGAATGGATATTTGAAGAAAATTTTAGAAAAGACCATTAATGCTTCTAGGGTAGATTGGTTATTAAAGTTAGATGATGCACTGTGGGCATATAGGATAGCCTTTAAAACACCTATAGGCATGTCACTACTTAAGATAGTGTATGGAAACTCTTGCCATCTTCCTATGGAGTTAGAGCATCGTGCATATTAGGCTACAAAATTTCTTAACTCTAATTTGTCTTCTGTGGATGTCAAAAGACTTCTGGAGTTTATTGAGCTTAAGGAGTTTAAGTTTGACACCTATCATAATTCAAAGTTGTATAAGGAGAGAGCGAAGAGATGGCACTATAAGAAGCTCTCACACCAAAACTTTAAAGTGGGATACCAGGTTTTAACCTATAACTCCTGTCTTCGTCTTTTTATAAAGAAGCCCAAATTGACGTGGTATGGTCTAATTGAGGTAAGAAGGTCTTTGCATTTAGGGTTCTTAGAGTATAAAGAGGAAATTGAAATCCCTTTAGGGCAAATGGAGAACGATCTAAGCTATACATGCCTAGGTTGGTAATTGATTCTGAGGAACACCTTTTCTTTCGTGACACTTTACCTTCTCCTCCTTAACTCGCACTACATGCTTTTTATTAGGATCATAGTTTTTTTCCTTTTCTTTACTGTTGTTTCATTTGAATTTCAATATAGTTTAATGCTTATCTTTTAGTTGTTTTGATTGCATCTATAGTTTCTACAAGTATGGTTGCGATGAGTCTTGATTATTTTTTCAGTGAAGTTTTTTTTTTTTTGCTTGGCCTATATGCTTTATTTTGATTGCTTTAACATTAAGGGCAATGTTCCACTGAAGTGTTGTGCCCCAGGGGAGGGGTTGGAATGATATAATTTTTTTGTAGAGAGATACACACTTGAATTTTCGCAAGACTTGTTTGTAACTTACTTCAATATTCTATTGAAAATCACACTAAGTTTGATTAAATGTTAACTAGTATATCTCGATGTGATGCATGTGATTAGTATATATAGTATGGACTAATTCTTATTTGATCATGGCCTTTCTTAATTATGCTTCTGAATATATGGTGGAATCAATTCCTTTTGCATAATGCTAAGTTAAAGGAAGCTTAAATTCGAATTGCTTATGAACTCGGAATAGAATTTAAGAGATGCATAATGAATTCAATTATTTAAGTGAATTTAAAAGTCTATGAAATTTATTGTGAATATTGATGAAAGGAGACATTTAGTTTGAATCATGATTTTGAGAAATGAATATTTGATAATAATTATGATGTTTTATATATAGAATGAATTTTTAAAAAAACATTGAATACATGAGAAATAATTCACTCCGTTAGCTTTGTAGCATAAAAAAGTCGAAGCTAATGAGTGGTGTTAGTAACCAGTTGGTGTGAGGTAGCTTGATTGAATAACTAGAGGTGTTCATGACAAGGTCTTCACTTTTGCATTAAAAGACTAAGCGACCTCCCCACAAATCCTAAAATGCTTAATCAATGAACTGCTTGAATGCGTTTTGTCTCATTTGTTTCCATTTTACATATAAGATTGGTTGTTATGATTTGAGTTGATGAATTGAAGAAGGCATGAGGTAAATTGAGTAGAATTGTGATTTAATTTGAATAATTGATTCCATAACAATTTTAAGGAATCTCTCATGGTTTAATGAGTGAAATAAGAATTTAAACTGAATGATTAATCTACGACAAGTTTGCATAATTATATTTCAAAGTTTGTTTATATTTAGTATTATGTTTAAAGAGTTAATTCTACTATGAACAATGACTATATGTGCTAATCCATCATCAGCCTAAAATTAGATAATATTGATAATATTTGTTTACATAACTTATGTTCATAAGTCCATATAACCTTCAATCATCTTTAGAAGATATTTTTTGAGTACTTAAGTGAGTTGCTTGAGGAGAAACAACAATTCAAGTGTAGGTGTATTATTAATGGATGGTTTTCAATGATTTTCAATGCATAATTTTCTATGGTTTCTTGTATTTATTGCATGAAGTTCACAAATTTAGAGCTATTCTAGTTAATTTTAGGTACATGGTGAATTAGAAACAAATTGAAAGAGTTTTGGTCTCAATTGGGGCAAAATGAGGCATGGAGGCAAATCTGTATAATCAATATGGCGGGTACCTTCGCCCAATATATTGCTCACATAAGCCCACTATATAGCTTCGAAATTCATACCAATACAACGGTATCTAAGGTGCCTTATTAATCCAGCAAATTGCCATATTGCTCACTGTTCACAACATGTTCATTTATTTTAGGGGCAATCTGGACTAAAACGCTACAAAATTTAATCCTAAACCGTAGCAACCACCTTGGGAACATGTCATTATTCAAAAATTTTTGTAAACACAACAAATACACATCATCATAGTTAGGTTTTTGTTCTTTTTACTATCCAATTTTTTTTCAAGTGTAATTTTTGGTTTTTAAGGCTTTCAAGTTTACGATTTTTTCAAAAAAACTCTTGGGAATGTCCATATTTTTGTTTTCTATATATTATTTTTTCCTATTGATTTCCTTCTTTTGGAAACAAAAGAAGATAGCTCAATACCCATGATTTTTGGAAGGCCATTAATCACTACTACAAGGACACTAATTGATGTACATAGAACAAATCTCATCTTTAGACCCCAATATTGAGTTTGATGTATTCAAGGTAATGAGACATCCCTCAACCTTGGATACATGCAAGTTCGTCAATTTGAATTCCTTTCAAGATGATCCATTCGAGTATCTTTACTCAAATCCTTTGTAGAAGGCATTAGTCCATTCATGTTATTTAAAATCAAAGGAAAAGGAAATCAAAATTTTTTTGGAATAATTAAAAGCTAGGAAGGAAACATCTAGTTAGATTCAATCTAAGAGGTATCAACCTTTATAGACACCAATCAAGTTCCTTCCAATGCCTTCCATTATAGTGCCATCGATTCTTAACCATAAGCCTCTTCCCTTTCATTTAAAGTATGCCTTTTTGCGACCTCCATTATAATTACCTTTGATTATTTCCTCTTCATTAATTGATATGATTGAGGAGAGATTGCTAAGAGTGCTTCAAGAGCATCAATGTGCAATAGGATGGACCTTAGCTAATGTAAAAGCTTTAAGTTATTTTATTTGTATTCTTTGGATATTCATAGAAGAAGGAAGCAAACTTTTAGTTCAACCTCAATGCATACTAAATCTAAATATGAAAGAAAGGGTAAGGAATGAATTCACTTGGGTCTATCCATTTTAGGTGGTACTTGAAAAAGGAGGAACGACTGTGATGAAGAATGAGTTAGAAGAATTGATTGACAGACGGAAAGTTACAAGAAGTCTTAGGTGTATTGATTATCACAAGTTAAATGATGTCATTCAAAAGGATCGCTTTTTTCATCAATCAAGTTATTGAAAGATTAGCTCAATGTCGTTTTCATACACCTTAGTTGGGTAGAGTGGATATTTGCAAATTCCTATTGCTCTTGGAGGTTAGAAAAAGATGACATTTACATATCCTTATTGAAATTTTACGAATAACTATATTCCATTTAGCTTGTTTATTGCTCCTGCCACTTTGTAACATTATATCGTGGTTATCTTTATTGACATGATAGAGCTTATCTTCCAAGTTTTTATGGATGATATTTCTATTAATAGCACATCATTTGATGCTTGCTTAGAAAATTTAGAGAAATTATTAAAAAGACATAAGGAAATCAACATGGTCTTAAATTGGGAAAAATGTCATTTCAAGGTGAAAGAGTGCATTATATTAGGTCATAACAACTCAAGTAAGGAATAGAGCAATTCGAAGTTTTTTAGGACATGCTAGATTCTACAGGAAATTTATCAAGGATTTTTATAAAATATCCAAGCCCCCTTATAGAAGTGTTGACTAAGGACACTATCTTTAATTTTAATTATAAATTTACGCGTTCTTTTCTGTTATTAAAGAATAAGCTTATTAGTGCACCTATTTTGCTTTCATAAGATTGGTTTTTTTCCATTTGTGTTTAGGTGTAATGCAAAGTGACTTTACAGTTAATGCTGCTTTTAGACAAATGGATGGAAACATATTTCATCCAATTTATTATGCATGCCATACTTTGAATGATGCCCCGAGGAATTATACCATAACTAAAAAGGAAATGTAAGCTGTGGTGTTTGCTTTTGAGAAGTTTTGGTCCTATTTTCTTTTTTCAAATATCATAATTTATATGAACCATTTAGCTCTGAAGTACATGATGAATAAACCAGATGCCCAGTCATGATTGATTCAATGGGTTCTCTTTTTACATTATTTCAACATTGAAATGAGAGATAAAAAAAAGAAAAGAAGATTTTGTGGCTGGTCATTTATATCGTTTTGATGTAGTAGTGATGGAGAAAGAAGAAGACCGAGACATCAAGAAAGTCTTTCTTAAAGAGAAATTGCTAGACGTGCTTACTTTACCTTGGTATGTGGATATTATATATTATTTAGCTGGTAATTTTCTATCTCCTATTTTTGGCCTACCAACAAACGAAGAAGTTCTTTTGGAAGACAAAGAGATATCTTTTGAAGCATTCACTCTGAGAGACATAAAATACCACCAAATAACATTTTGGTATATTAAATTTTTTATTTTTAGAGTATTAACTTCACAAGACCTTTCCTTACATCATAATGAAAACAACACATCTTAGTGGTTGTTGATTATGTGAGCAAATGAGTTGAAGAAGTTATGCTTCCAACTAATGATGTAAGATGTGTAGTTTGGTTTCTGAAGTAAAGTATTTTTACATGATTAAAGACACCGAGGTTAATTATAAGTGACAAGTGAATGCATTTTTTCAATGAATAATTTGATTCCCTTTATATTACATATGGTGCCGCCCATAAGGTTAATATAACTTATCATCCTCAAAGTAGCTATTGAACAAAGGGTTGGTTCCACCATTTTTTTTATGATGACAAGGTGTTTTGCTATTTCTTTTATGGAGGTTGTTGTGATCATTAATATAGGTTTGATGAAAACAAGTTTTGGAGCATATGGTAAATACTTGCAATGCATGAATATCAAGTCATTGGTTAGAGTTTATAAAGTATGTGGAAATGGTTAAAGACCAAGTTGATTGAAGAAGAGCATTAGAAATGAACTTGAAGATTAAAGATAGAAGACCAGGTTTAAGAGTAGAATTTGATAGGTTGTTATAAGTGAAGTTCTTTAAGTCTTCTTTTATTCTTACCATATGTTGAGAGGGATCATTCATACATATGCATTCATACTTAGTATTTGCATATACGATGCAAAATCAAGAGGGGTTATATGTGTTTGATGTATGTGAAAATCGCCTTAATAGATAAATGAACGTATTGCATGAGTATGAGGGATGATTAAGCTTGTTAAGTTTGAATAAATCAACAAATTAGTATGAGTGAATGAATTGGTGAATTAATTAAAACAATATGACTTATGGAATTAAATATTGCATTATATGATTTGTGGCCATTTAAGTGAATGAAATTTTGTTATATTGAGTTAAGAAATGATTAAGATTGTGTTTATATGTAATTGGGCTTGTCTAGGTCAAAGGAGTCCTTATCTCTACAAGGTCAGTTTACTAAACCTTGATTTATGTCAATTAAACTTCACGAAAATGCAACGATAATATGTAAATGGTTAGTTTTGGAATGATAATGTTAATAAATGTTAACGAACAATGGATAACGGTAATATAATCGATATTTTGATACTTTTGGGTATAAATATGTGTTGTTTAAGTACTTTTGCATGCAAGAAAGATAGAAAAGCCTTCTTACATTGAGATTCCATATTATTGACTATTATTTGGGAGTTTACATATAAAGTTATACTTTTAAGTGTATTTTGTATTGCAATTCATACACAAGGTTTTGTGTAAGCCCTTATACACCTTGCTGAGTCTAGTGTGGCATTTTTATAAGATGTCTTTATGAAAAGGGTGTTTTTGAGAAGTGAAAATTTGGAAGTATTGAAAGCTTATTCTTGTGCTTTAAAGGAGAGTATTGTAGGGTTATTATTGAGCCTTGAAAACTAAGGGCATTATGAGGTTATCCTTCAGCCTTGGAAAAGGGAGTGATAGGTTAGTTCTTAGCCTAAAAAGGAAGAGTAATAGGTTATTACTTATCCTTGAAAGGGGGAATGAAAGGTTATCCATGAGCCTAAAAAAGGATCGTATTGCGAACATTTTATTCGCTTTAGTTACAATAGCATAAAAATCCCAACAGTGGTGTTAGGGACTAGATGTTTGGGCAAGTGGACTGATCTGAACTAGAGTAAACCATTTTTATCCCTCTTCCCTTACTTATTTATTTTTAGGTTCTACAATTAAATAAATTTGTAAAATATTAGTTTAATAAGTTACAAGAAAATTTTAATGCCTAATTCACCCCCTATAGATTCCATATAGGCCTAAAAAGTGGTATTAAAGTCCAGGTCTAATATTGGTTTAATTTTAACGAATTAGTGAATAAAGACTATGGCACTTAGTTTAGACCCCCTTTTGAATAGAAAAAATTTTCGCAATTATAAAATTAGAATGAAAATTAAAATTTTAAACCTAGGAGAAGATTATTGTAAAACCAAAGAAAATAGTCCTTATATACCTTCAAAGCCCATATAAAGTCTAACAATGAGCATAAGGTTATTTTGTTTAATTATATAGTTATGAATATTTTATTACATTCCATAAATGTATAAATTTTTGAAAAAATTTGCATCAAGATATAAAAATGTTGAAGAAATATAGTATGCATTGGAAGAAATCTATCAAGATGAAGAAGACGAAACTAAATAGTAAGAAATTGCCTTCTTATGTTTTGTGGATGATGACGTACGTTTTACCATAACTCCTTGTGATAATGATGTGCATTCTTATTGTAAACCTCATGATATTGATGATGAATGTGATGTAGAATATACTTATGAAGAATTATTAGAACACATAGAATGCTTGGCAAACAAAAAAAAGAATTGTTATGATAAGTATAAGAAAACCTTGAAATTACTTAATCAATGTAGATTAGAAAATGAAAAATTTAGAAAAGAAGCATAATAAAATGAAGTGTTTAGAAAAGAAGCAGAATCAAAGAAGGAAATTGAATATGAAATGTAAAAATTGATAAGAAAGGATAGGAATTAAAATAATAAATTTGAATTGATGAATGTGAATTGCAGTGAGCTTAAAATAAGAGAAGAAAATGCATGAGTAAAGAAAAACATAGATTTCCTTAAGGAATCACTTTCTAAATTCACTAAAAGGAATGAGAAATTAGAAACATGTTTAGTGATCCAAAGGTTTCAAATGATAGACATGGTTTAGGTTATGTTAGTGACAATGAACCTTCCTCTTATATGAATAAGATTGTTAAAGGAAAGAACTTAGAGGAAGAAGAACCTAGGCAATCCATTGGACTTGTTGCTATGCCTGCATCATCTAGATCTTATCATAAGAATCATCGTGCATTTTTTCATGTATCAAGATCATCATATAGAAAGAACATGTATCTGCCTAAAAATAGACATAATTTCTTTGTTAGTGCACATCATCAAAATGAAGCATATGGGCCTTGTACTTCATATGGTCTTAGAAATCTTTGTGATACTAATCATAAGCCATTTAATGTGTCTCATGCATATTCTAAAAAAAAAAATTGCATCAAAGTAGAAT
Organism: Pinacopodium congolense; assembly: GCA_028565735.1. NCBI lineage: Eukaryota > Viridiplantae > Streptophyta > Magnoliopsida > Malpighiales > Erythroxylaceae > Pinacopodium > Pinacopodium congolense. The sequence goes on along the minus strand of JAOXYD010198851.1, from coordinate 14,425 downwards.
GTTTAGATCAAGAAATGCATATAAGAACAATATGATACCTCATTATCATTCGTATGATACATTTACAAGTTTTAATGGATCTAGGCCAAGGTATGCTCATAGATCACAAGCTCCATTATCTTGTCATTGTAGTTATCATTTTGGGCATATTCAACAATTTTTCTATGATCATTTAAATATTTTTGTCGAATCGATGGGAAAGGTATGGAACTAAACTTCAATGACCCAAAATGATATGGGTACCAAAACTTCATTAAATTTTTTTTGTAGGTTTTAAATGGTATCTCCAAGAGAAGTTTGAATGATTTTTGCTTTAGTTGAATATTTGTAGTACGTGAAAATAAATGTATTAGAGTATTTTACTTGATTTTTTAGTTTTTTTTGTGTTTTCTCTACTTTGTACTTAGTTTGTATGCATTAGTGTATAAGTTCGGTTGACTAAACAAAGTGAATCAGTTGACCTATGATTGATTAACTGATGGAGGTAAGTCAATCCACCGAAACACCATTAAGTTTAGTCTCAAGTTTAAAGTTTTCATATTTTGCTACTTTCATTTAATTTTTTAAAAGCCATCCTTTCCTTTTTCTTACAATTTTGAGTATTTCTCTCTCAATTATGAACAATGTTTGTTTTTTATTTTAATTTTGGTATATCATAATTGATTGCTTCTAAGCTCTTAATTGAATGTTCCTAACTATTGACATTTTTATGCATTAGAAACCATGATTAAGAATGTGTGAATATGATATTGAAGCTTCTTAATTTAATTAAGTATGTTTTAATTGGTTGAAGAGCTTTTTTAATGACATTCTTATATGATTAGATTTTTCATGCTTGGGTAAATTAAAATTTACGACTTAATAAATGTCTTAATATGATTGTATTAAGTGATCCTGGAATGTTCAGATGCTTTATAGAACACATTGTTTGTTTTTGCATTTGTAAGCATATAAAAGCATGTTTTGAGAATATTTTCAATCATCATGACTGTTGATAAGTTAATCCCTCTAATGTGTTTTAAAATTTACACTTACATACTTTTCAAAGGAATTGCTTTAATTTAAGGGGCCATTATAAGTTTTAGGATTCCTTTCTTTTACAAAATTGTTTACTAAAATGTTTTTGATGAATTGCTTCTATGCATTAATTTATGAAAAGATATTTTAAGCGATAGAAATTCTTAGTGATGTCTTGAGAATGTCATCAAAAGTTTTTGTTGATCTTATGGTTTAATTAACTTTGATGCCTTTAAACTTGTAAATTGAATCTTAAGATATGTCATAATTAAAATGAACGTTGACCATGACCTTTCATTTAAGTTTGATATATGATTTACATATTTTAAAATGTTGAGTTTTCATAATTTTACAGCATTAGTTTTAAAAGATGTGGAGTAATATTTATTTTTAATCTTATTATGAAAGAGAATATTCGTGTGATACTTTTAAAGTTGATAAATGTGTAACTTTTTTATTCCTTTCATATACTAGCTCCATGGTATGAGAATATTTAATGATGATGCATGAATTTAGGGATGTTATACTTGTGTTTCAATTTGAGTTATTTTAATCTTGAATGAATCTTTTTATGTCTTTTATGAAATGCATCCTTAAGCAGTGTTAACTAATAGAAATCACCCTCCAACACCTTGTGTGCAATCCTAGTAAGGCCAAAGTTTCCTCTAGCCTCCTTTGAATGACAATAACTTAGAATTGAAGGCACTTATTGAGTAGGAATACGTATTCAAATTATTCCATCTGCACATATCTTGTAAAGAAAAGGGTCATATTAAAGATATCGCTTAACCTCAGACAAAAACTTCTTTTTCTGTTAGTACAAGACGTTATAAGGTATAACATTACCAGCCAAATGATTTTCTATATCTACATACCAAGATAAGGTAAGCATGGCTAGTAAGAGTTCATTAGGAAACACCTCTTTTATGTCTTGGTTTCTTCATTTTCCATTACGATATCATCCAAGAGAGATAAGTGATCTACCACAAAATTTTATTTACCTTTCTTATGCCTGATTTTGATGTCAAACTCTTGTAAAAAGGGAACCTATCGAAACAATCGTGGCTTGGTATCTGTCTTTTCATCAAGTACTTCAATGTAGAATAGTCCATATAGACTATCAACTTTGAAAGAACCAAATAGGATTGAAACTTGTCAATTGCAAACACCACTGTCAACATCTCCTTCTCCGCAAAGGTGTAATTCCTTTGAGCATAATTCAAAGTGTGACTTGCATAATAAATTTGACGGAAAATTTCTCCATGCCTTTGCCTAAGTGTTGCACCAACTATAAAGTCACTTGCATCACGCATCAACTTGAAAGGAAGAGACTAATCACATGTTACCAAAATAGCGACACTACTGAGCTTCTCCTTTAATAACTAAAAAGAATGCATAAACTTATTATCCAAGTTAAAGATCACATCCTGTGTCAAAAGCTCAATAAGGGGTTTTGCTATCTTAAAAAAATCCTTTACAAAGCGCCTATAGGATCTAGCATGTCTAAGAAAACTTTGAATTGCTCTAACGGAATTAGGTAGTGGTAGTTGAGCAATTATTTCAACTTTTGTTAAATCTACTTTAATTCCTTTACTTGAAAGCTTACGATATAAAACTATGCATTCTTGCATCATGAAATGGCATTTTCCCAATTCACAATTAAATTAGTATCTTGACTCTTCTAAAAAATTTATCCAAATTGTCTAATCATGCATCGACTAATGTACAAATTACTAAAAATTCATCTATAAACAGTTCAATGCCAGTTTCAATCATGTCCGTAAAAATTGCTATCACATAACATTAAAAAGTGGCATGGGCATTACACAAGCCAAAAGGAATGCATCTATATGCAAAAGTGAAGGACAAGTGAATGTTTTCTTTTCTTGGTCCTTATGGGGAACAGGAATTTGCAAGTATCCATTGTATCAATCTAAACCACAATGAAAACCATGCCTAGCTAATCTTTCAATTACTTAATCTATGAATGGTGGAGGAAAGTGATCCTTTATTGTGGCATCATTCAATTTGTGATAGTCAATACACATATACCATCTAGTTACTTTCCTTGTGGCAATAAGTTCATTTTGATCATTCTTCATCACAGTAGTTCATCCCTTCTTTGGTACTACTTGAACTAGACTAACCTATGTAAAATCAAATATTGGAAAGATAATACCACCATCAAAGAGCTTAACTACTTCATTTTTCACCATTTCATTCATATTCGGATTCAAGCTTACATTGTAGTTAGACTAAAGGTTTACTTCCTTCTTATATGAATATTCTATGAGTACAAATAAAAGGACTTAATCCTTTAATGTCAGCTAAGGTCTAACCAATTGCATTTTGATACTCTCTAAGCACTCTGAACAATCTTTACTCCATTGTATCGATTAATAATGATGAGATAGTCACACCAAATTATAATGGAGGCCTAAAAAAAGTACACTTCAAATGCAAGGAAAGAAGTTTCAACTTAAGAGTTAGAGTCTCCTCAATTAATGACCTTGGAAGTGATTGAATTGGCCTATCTAAAGGTTTAAACCTTCTAAATTGAGTCCAATTGGAGGTTTCCCTTCCCACTTCTAATTCTTCCAATGCTTCTTTGACTTCCTCTTCCTCTGCTCCCAAAGAACTTGAATGAATTAAAGCCTTCTATAATGAATCTGAACAAAGGTATTCGAATGGATCAATTGGAGTAGAATTAACTCCAATGAAGTTACATGAGGGTAGAGGGATGCTTCATTGCTCTAAAAATATTAAACTCAAACTCTTCATCTTGAAGTCTGAGAATGTTTTCCTCCATGAAAATCTATTATGGCTCTAGCAATAGCAATGAATGGCCTTCCTTAAATGATAGGTATTATGCTGTCTTCTTCCATATCCAAGACCAGGAAATTAACAGGGAAGATAAATTTATCAACTTTTACCAAAACATCCTTACTAATCCCTCATGGATAAGTTACAGATTGATTAATTAATTGTAATGATACTGTAGTAGGTTTAGGTTTTTCTAATCCTATCTTCTTGAAAATAGATAAGGGTATTAGATTAATGCTTGCTCCAAGATACATCAAAGCCCTTTCAATTTGTAAGGTACTAATTATAAAAGGAATGGTGACGCTACTAGGGTCATTGAGCTTTGAAGGTAACTTCTTTAACAAGATAACAGAGCACTCTTTATTTAGCTTTACAGTCTCATACTCTTCCAATCTTCTCTTATTGGACAGGATGTCCTTAAAATTTTTTGCATATAATGGCATTTAAGCAATTTCTTCAACAAATGCAATATTGATATGAAGATTCTTAAAAATTTCCAAGAATTTCTGAAATTTCTTATTAAGGTGTGTATTTTTTAACCTTTCAAGGTATGGTATCCTATGCTTGTATGGTTGCACATTAGGATCAGTAAAAAACCTAGGTGGCTTCTCTGAAATCTCACCCTAGTCTTCCTTTTATTTCTTCTTCTATTCTTCTTTGGCTCTCCCTCTTCTATCATGTCTTCTTTTGTTCTCTTCTTCTTCCACTTCCTTTCTTCTTTCAATAACTCTCTCTCTTCTGTCATGTCTTCTTAGGTTCTCTTCTTCTTCGCTCTATAGAATCACTTGCTTTCCCTTCTCTTCAACCTTCTTCCTTTAATTCTAAACCTCTTTTACACTTCTTAAGATAATTGCCTTATCGTGCTCTGTAGGATTAGCTTTAGTGCTACTTGGAAGCTTATCAGGTATCCTCTTAACAATTATGCAATTTATCCAACTTGAGTATCCAGATTCCTAATTGGCACCTCATGGTTTTTCATTATAGAGTTATTACATTGGATATACTTCAAAACTATTTATTTAAACCTAGGCAACTCTCTTTGAGGTTGGTTAGCTCTAAAGCCAGGTGGAAATGCACTTTAAGCATTAGCTTGAATTTATTGTGGTGGTTGTAGGTAGTTTTAGTTATTACTCTATGAAAAGTTAGGATGGTTCCTCTAAACAAGATTATAAGCATTTGGAAAAGGGTTTCCTTTTTGTCTAGTGAAATTTCCAACATATTGGCCTTGTTTTAGTTCTAAAGCAAAAGGACTTCCCTCTTGATACACTAATGATGTATGCGAGGTAATACCATATCTATCACATTCAACTTTATGAGAACTACTACCACCTCTACTTATTAGACTATCCAGCTTCTTGTTTGATACTTCCATTTAAGATGCAAGAGCTACTATGTCAATAATTTCATTAATACCATGTGCCTTCGTTTGATGACGTTCAAAATTGTACTGAAAACTATTTTTAGCAATTTTTTCAATGAGATTGTAGGCTTTAGTTATAGTCTTACAAATGAAATTACCTCTAGTTGCAACATCAATGTTGTTATGCGTCGAAAGTCTCAATCCAGTGTAGAACACATCTACTTTCTACCATGTATTGAATCCATAACTAGGACATTTAGTAAGCATCTCTCTAAACCTTTCCCATGCCTCATATAGACTTTCTTTTTCATACTACATAAATAAGTTGATCTTAGTCTTCATTTTTGCTATCTTAGCAAGTGGGAAAATTTTTGTAAGGAACAATTTCACTAACTCATCCCATGTAGTAATGAAACCAGATTGAAGTGTTAAATACTAGGCTTTCACCTAATCGCTAAGAGAAAAGGGAAAAATCTAAGCCTAATTTCATCATCATAAACTCCATTGCTTTTAAAAATATCATAATTATCATGAAATTTTTGCAAATGTTCATTGGAATCTTCTAAAGTTGAACCTCCAAATTGTGAGGACCTATCCATTGAGATGATACTATACAGAATTTCAAAATTATTTGCGATGACTCTGGGGCAGAATAATTCTAGCCATAATTTTACCTCTATTTCCTAATGCTAAGTCCATCATGGTTGGCTCTCTATTTTCTACATGAGGTCTAATAACTACACGTTCTTTAGGATCCATCTCTATAGGTTTTGCTTCGATAATACTATATGTTCCTACTTATAAAGTATTTGATGTGGTTGCTCGAGATTCTTTCTTTTTCTTCCTTAACGTATGCCCAAGTTTTGGATTGAAGTTTGCTGGCTCAAGATTGCATACCCGAGTATGCATACAAAATTAAATAAAATGCTAAAAAAAACAAAGAAATAAACAAGGCAACTAAAATAATATAAAAGCAACTAATGCACACAAACTAAAATAAATAGAAAATAAGCACACAAAAATTTAGAAAAATTAGGAAAATAATTTTTGTAACTCTTAGAGTGACTGACACTAATTTTCCTAATATAAAGGTCATAATCCCCAGCAACAGTACCAAAAACTTCTTTCATTTGTTAGGTGACTTTGAAAGTTGAAATCCTTTCAATAATTTTGCTTTGAAAAGAAATGAAATTTATGCAAGTGCATCTAATACAAATGTAATAAAGTGGAGTAAAATTAGGACTCCGAATGCCAATCTGATAAGAAAATATGCTTAATTACTATGTTAACTAGATTAAAATTACCTAGGAAAATACAAACAAATTGATTAAAACCTTAAAATTTCTAAACTAATCTAACTTGGTCGAAACACTTCAAAATTAAATTTTAATTGCTTTAAAATTTTTCTAAAAATTACCAAATGTGTAAATTAACTAAGGATTAGGTGATTTATGGTTTAATTGAGTTTTAAAAAAATTTAAGGGCTGATTAGAGTTACTTGACAAAATCAAAACAAAGCTATGGTTAAGACTTTGCTTTATCTCCATTAAACATAGCTTAAAGCTTGGTTATACATTAAATTTAGTCGATGAGTTTTAAATCAAGAAGATGAATTTTGGATTTTTAAACTCAAAACTTTAACTCTCACAAAAAATCAAGGTTTGGCCAGTCATTGATTAACTTGTGCTGGTTATTGATTTTTCCAACAAATTAAGATGATTTCTCAAGCTTAACTTGTCTTAAACTCTGATCCTAGGTGGCCAGGCAAAAATTAGATCTTTTAAACCATCAATAAAGAACACTCAAAACCTATTACATGTCTTTAAGCTCTCTTAAATCATAAAAATGATTTAGATACACATTTTCATAAAAATATACAAGATATACACTCGAAGAAACATGCCTTGATAAATCCAGAAATATGAGCTACAAAATAAAGTTTGGAGGTTACAAAAATATCCAAGGAAGACTCCTAAAGGTTTTTTGCACTCCCAACTTCATTCTGGACTCTAACGGAGCTCTAATCCATTATGATCTTGTAGAAAAGTCAAGTAACATTCAAAGATCAAAGCATAAGAACACAACTTTGATTAATCTAAAAATATAAGCTAATACATAAGTATTCTGAATTAGAAACCCTTGAATATGACTCAAAAACCTAGAAATTATGTCTTAAAAAGAAGCTTGAATGATCAGAAACTTAGAAATAGCACTGAATTTGATTAAAAAGTGTTTGAAGCCTATGAACAAAGGAAGAGAGAAGGAGGAGCTTCACTCTCAAAATTCTAGATCTCAATCTCTTATATCTTTTACTCCTGTTGTTTTTTTGGTGTTCTATTAGGTTGTCTGGACTCTCTATATGTGCTAACAGATAATGACAATAATTAGAGACATGTCACAACCATAAATAGGGGATTTGAAGCTGTTACTATTGACTAATGCATCAATAGCACCTTAGCCGACACGTAACAACAGGTTGTAAACCACTATTAATAGTCGAATTTTGACTCCTTCATCTTGAGGTTGATCATCCTTAATCAACACCAAGATCATCCTTAACTTTTGGGACTGCAACCCATAACAATGGTTGATAATTGAGTCAAACTTTGATCCTTTTGCACAATTTCTTTAATTTTGATCAACATCCTACAAATTAAACAAATCAACACATAAATCAACTAACTAAACACATAATTACGGGCATAATTCATCAATTATTGAATAAAATTACAATTAAACTAGCCCCTAACACCCCACATTCTTCATGTCCCTCCTGTCGTACGCAAGGAGGTCATGGGTGATGCTTCTTCTGAACCTACTATGAGTGTTCATCTACAACAACGTGCTTCACCTACTTTTAAGGCTCCTCCTTTTATGGAATTTCCTCAATCCAACTTGGTGACTATATTATTAAGGATGGAGACTCATATTATTTCTTAAATCTTAAAGCTGTGAGTAAAGGTTCATGAGTGTCTTGATCACATGGATCTCTGATTAGAGCACCTTAAGGAGTATTAGAGAGCCTGAGCTCAGGATAGTCCCAATTCTTAGTTAATTTTGGATTGTTCCTGCCTTTTGTTGTAAGTTGTTTGGTTTCGATTTTTTTTCAGTGTGATTTCCTTTGGTTATTTTCACCATGTTTCGTATAGTATAGCTTGTCTTTCTATTTTATTTTAGATCTAGTGATTTGATTTGGTTGTATTTGGGCTCTTCAGATGTACTAAATCACATATTTATGATATTCGAGCATATTTACAGTTTTTTCTCTATGTCTTATGCTTTATATTTTTGGTGTGCTTTCAGTTGCTATAATACTTTAACAGATTCCAAAATGTTTCCAATCATACCAAATGAGTGTACTATATCCCTTATTCTTTTCATGTTTGTGTTTTATTTTTCTACTAAATAGGGAGGACACTGTTTCCTTTAAGTGTGGGGGAGGGATTTCACAATTTGTACTCTTAAGCTTTTGTTATTTCATAGCTTAACATTTTAACAATTTTCCTTAATAGTCTTTAATTTATGGAAATTTTTTTCAATTTTAGTGCTTATTATTCAACATGTTTTCTTTTGAATACAATTATTTTGACAATTTGAAATGATATGTGATTAATTTTGACTATTAACAATTAAATGCTTTTAACTCATTTCATAATTTGAATAATGAATACCTAATGATCATAATGGTATTCCATGCATAAAATGCAACTTACTGAGTAATGTCGCTACTTTTTAAGACATCTTTATCATTCGAAGAAAAATAAAAAAACTAGAATTAACATAAAAAATAGAATAATAAATAAATAAATAAGTGAGAAAAAATTCACTTCGCAAATTACTAACAATATAAAAACTCATAAGGTTGAAGTTAATAAGTGATGTTAATAGTCAGTGGATGTGAGGTGACTTAATTAATTAATCAAAGCTTGTTCACGACAAAATGTTCACCTTCATTTTAAAATATTGAGTGGCATCTCATCCAAGATTTAAAAGCTCACATATTAAATTAAATTATGTCTTTCACAATGAAATGATATGAGAATGTTTAAAATTTGATGCATTAAACTCAATATAATTGCATTTTACATGTTGAATTGATTTTTATCATTCAAGTTGAAGATTGAAAAGGAATGAGAAAATTTAAATGCAATTTTGATTTGATGTAAGTAATTGATTATACAAATTTTAATAAGTAGCTATTTTTGAATGATTAAGAAAACATTTTAAAAAATTTATATGATTGATCTTGGATTAATTTTCATATGATTATATACTACTATTAGAATATTGAATGATTGGTTTCCTTGAGGATAATAAAATGCTTAATTGTTAGGGAATTTTTGTGAGCCAAATTGATTGTATTTTTAATGGATATTTATTATGTTTTGACTCCTAATTTTATGTTAACATGTTTAATTTTTTATTTGTAGGACTTGCTAATCAATTGGAGAATTATGCAAAAAAAGGAATCAAATTTTTATTGCATTTTTAAAACTATGGATATAGAATGCAAAATCCCCAAATTCTTTCCTTTGTTTATTTGATCAAGGGGAATGGATATAGTTCTTAAGTGTATCAGTAAGTTAATAATTGTATCGGTAATTGGTATAGTTCTCCAATGTGCTTGTAGCTCCCCTGTTGACTCTGACTAGCATCAAAAGATAAGGGAAACATCAATAGGCAAGGGCCTTCCTCTAGACACATGTAGAACTTTGAGGAACCCTCGTATAGGTTTCAAGCTAGATACACAGAAGTTGCCCAACCACCATACAGCTTCGAGCCCACCTGTCATATATAGTGTAGCCAAAAATATCTCCACCAAATTTTAAAGATTGTTGCTAAGACATGCCTCTAATAAATTCTTTTGTCTACTAAGGACCAAGTTCTAGTTTTATAAGCTACAGAGGAGGAGAAAAAAAAAACACACACTCCCAGAAGCCATGCCATTATGCAAGGGAGATCAGATCTTAAAGTTCTATGTTTTTTCTCTGTTTTCTCTCTTAAGTGTTTTTAGTGTTCTAAGGTTCCAAACAGTTGTAATTTTGATTCTAAGTTTTTCTTCCAAGTTACCAAGTGTTAGAACTTATTGTTAAGACATTTATCTAAGTTGGAAATCATATTAGGGGGTTTTCTAACTCAAATTATTTCAAATTTATCTCTGCTTTTCAATTTAATCAAAGTAATGTGTTTAAACTATTATCTCTTCATGTTATTTGATTTTCTTTAAGTTTGATTAATATATTTGCGTTTTTTTGGAGTTGAGATCACTTTCTAGGACCTGTAGATCATTCATGAGGTTTTTTTTAGGTTTTTTTAAACTTTAAACTAATTATTTACCTCTTACAATGGTGATTAGTCAAAGTATGTTAGTTTAGATGATTGTTTTGTTTACTTTCACGATCCTGTATGCTTGATATAATTTCCAGGTAAGGATTAGTGGGTAAATGAATTAAGTGTGAATTTATTAATGTTTAAGGGATTGAATTTTATTTATTGAAGGTCTAAAAAATATGATTTTAAGCTTGCAACTTAATAAAAGATTAAGAGATGATCTAAGACTTAACTTAGCTTGCTCGAAAATTCAATAAGGACCCCAACTTAATCATTGCATGACAAAACCTTGATTATTTCTGAGGGTTTAAGTTATGAGATTAATTTTCCATAAGTTTACTTCTTGATCTTAAGGCCTATTAACTTAATTTGGTGCATGATCAAACTTCAACTACGATTAATTAAGAAAAGGCATAATCTTAGTCATAGCTTTATCTTAAGATTGTGAAGATACTCTAATGTTGTCTTAAAAATGTTAATTATTCAATTAGTTAATTGAAAACTAATATCCATAATGTAGCCATTTGTGGTAATTTTTAAGACAATTTAAAAGTCATTTTACATTGTGTGAAGTAGGTTAAGCTAATTTATTATTTTCTGGCTTTTCAACCAATCTTTTAGAATTTCCTAGATAATTGTAAACTAATTGACTTAAAAATTATAGAATATTCTCATGAAACTGACACTTGGGGTCTTAAAAACATTCCATTATATTACTGGTTCGATAGGTGTACTTACCTTAGCGTTGGTTAATTTCAAGGTAAACATTGTTCAAAAACTTAAGTTAGCTAATAGCCAACAACACCTACATCCCGTATAGGATGATTTATTTCTTAGGTGTCCTATAAAGCATGTAAATAGTAAGGTTTATTATCGTGCATATGAGGAACATATTTTAGATTTAGTGATTGTAAAAAAAAACTTTTACTTTCCCCTCTAGCTTATAAGTATCTTTAGAGATCTTAGAGTTAGATATAAGGAAGGGACCATTATACATCCTCCTAGTTTTTTTCTTATCTCATTCTCCACTTTGAATCTGTGGAACTGCAAAAGGATTTGTAGACAGTGGTACTTTTAATGAGGATAAAAGTATCCCTGCCCTGATCCTAATGAGGATGATACTTTTAGAACTAAATTTCTTATAGGATTTGTATGATTATAAACGCTAAGATATGATTAGAAATGCGAAGATGTAGTACACATTGTCTTCTTTGGTTTAATGTGGATTTCTATATTTTCCTTTAATCACTTATGGAGCTAAATAAGATTTGTTTTGATTGATTGTGCTTGTGAAAAATTCAATTACAAGTATCTGATTTAATATTTTTGGATGGACAAAATCAAATATAAGATTAGATCAATCATAGGTAATGCATCTTGCTTGGGTCCTTAACTATAGGCTTACATAAGATGTCTAGATTAGCTATGAACTTAACCAAAACAATAGTTACACAAAATTTAGTAATGCATCCAATTGATAAATTGAGATATTGTGACCAACTACTTAGCTTACTAAATTGAGTAACCATAACCTTGTAATTGAATTTAAGGAACCTATGGTCTAAGGTCATCAAGAAAATCCATTAAATCATATTAGAGTGATGAGTACGAAAAATAGTAAGGGGGTCACTAATATGAATCCTAAATTCAATATTGTTTCTTAATTTGTGTGAGAATTTCTTTGGATTGACTTTCACTTATTTTTTTTATCTCATTTTAAATTAATCAATAATTTAATCATCTTTGAGTAGGTTAGTTACAAGAGATATAAAATCACTAATAGAGCAACTCTAATGGAATAGCACCTAGACTCACAATAGCTATAACACATAAAGATAAGTATACTTACCTTAATGCATGCTTTGGTCTTGTTTAATTATGACTCATAGATTAAGTTTCATTTGATACGCCTACACTTCATCAAGTTTTTAGTGTCGATACTGGGGAACTGGGTCATATTAAATATTTTCTAATCTCTTTTAGACTACTCATTTTGTTTCATTTTTACTTTTTTTTAGTTTTTCCAATCTTTAATTTTCTACCCTTTTGCTTTTTCTAAACAGTTCTTTTCTTGATTTTTTTCTTATTCTTTCACTTTTCAAGCAAGGAAACTATATGTCTGAGTAGTAGTCATCCTTCAAGCTTTTTTGAACTAGCTCTAGAGGTAGAAAGAACATTTATAATGGGTTTAAAAGAGAATAAATCAATAGGAAACACAATGTTTAAGGTCAATAATTCACAAGTATACATGGATCAATAGCTAGGACTGCGAGCAAAATTGAACATGGGAGACTTGTATGGACCCTCATTACGAGGCAAAAATCTAGCATGCATAGGCTAAGGTTAGAGAATGTGAGCTTCAACATTAAACCAAAAATGATCCGCATGTTAACAAAAATAAGTAATTCGATGGGCATCTATAGAAAATTTTTAGGGGTTGTGTGTTACCTTTAAGCTCAATGGTGTTTTAAAAGAAGACGTTCAGTTAAGATTGTTTCCCTTTATGCCATGAAATAAACCAAAGTCATTATTTAACTCTAATTCATCCAAATCTTTCACTTCTTAAAATCAAATGAAAGAGAAATTTCTCTACAACTATTTCCATCCTTCTTATTTAACTAAATTATGTAATAAGATTATCTCTTTTTAGTAGTGAGAGCAATAGAACCTGCATGAAGCTTGGGAGCATTGGAAGGACATGCTAAGGAAGTTTATATATCATGGCTTCTAATTAGGCATGTTGATGCAAACCATTTTCGGAGGTCTCAACTTTATGAAAAAATAATTAGTAAATGTATCTTCAAGAGGAACCATAAGTTTTAAGACCTCCTAGCAACTCCAAAAATTAAATCGGAAACATCACTGTGAATACATACTAGTGGGAAAATGTATATCAGAGATCTAAATCGAACAAATTACCCCATATTATGGATGTTGTATCCTTATTGGAAGCTAAAATGGAGGCCTCAACAAGAAAGTTAGAGAATATGACAGTAGCATTTGCCTCAACCTTTGTAATGACATGTGATTTTTGTGAAGGTGATAACCCTAACCATAATTGCAAATCAAGTAGAATAGATCAAGTGGGATATATGGGAAATAATTGAAATAATACTTAAAACACTAAATATAATCTGAGGAGGCACAATCATCCTAACTTCTCTTATAGACGCAAGGGCTAATAAGGATAAAACGACCAACCTAGTTTCCAACTACAATACCAGTATCTCGGACAACCTAGCAAAGAGGAGATTCTAACCAACTATATTACAATTATGGATGCTTGATATTAGAGTATAGAAGCTTCAATCAAGAATATAAAGAACCAATTTAGGAAACTTTCTAGGGGTATTTCATAGGCGTCCCCATATTACTTACCGGGCAACATTGCGGAGAGCACAAGAGTAGAAGTACATGATATGCTCTTAGATTACGGGAAGGATGTAACTATTAAGAAAGAAGAGGAAAAGTTGGAACCCAAATAAATGGCTAAAGAGGAGACGAAAGAGCAAAAGCCTTTACTCTCAAATGCTAATAAGGTGAATGCTAATCAATTTCAAGAGCACACAGGTGTTGAGTAATCAGTTGTAAAACCCAAATTACTAGTTTTACGCTCAAAACTGTAAGTATACGGGTCGTATTTATAGTAAAGAACGGATATCGGTCCCATAAAAATTGAGTTTAGTCACCCACTTAATTTAGGTTTTTCTTTGTTTAAGGAATAATTTCAGGAATTAAAAATTGGAAAATAAAATAAATTAAATTAAACTAGTGATAACAGTCAATTGAGGCAAAGTGCAAGAATTTGGTAACTAAGGTTTAAGATTAGGAGTCGTTCTATCCCTATTTTGCTTCCCTCTTCACTTAATGATCCAATTTTGTTTGACCCAAGAC
>JAOXYD010198834.1:0-22530 GCA_028565735.1 Pinacopodium congolense | reverse complement strand
TAGTTGGAAAGGAGACGTAGCCTATCTTTGGGGTAGGTGAACTTCTTTAAAATTGCCTTGTGTCTTTCTCTAAACTCTACTTATTGCATTTATTTTGATATTTGAATTAACATTCCATATTAGGTTGAATCTTGGTTTAGTGATTGCATTTAGTCTTCCAATTGAATTAGGTTGCTAGTTTTGAGTTTGTGAAAAAGTTTTAATACCCAATTCACCCCCCTCTTGGGTTCCATAGGACTTTCACTTAATTTATATTGTATTTACTATAAACTTAAGTGTTTAGATAGTTAAAACTGACTTCATTTTTTTTACTAATATGTATATAAAGCACACTACTATTCAATAAAATTGTGTTGTTTATCACTTTACGAAATTAGTTTCCAGAGACTTCTTATAGCCATTAAAAAGAAACCAAAGTAAAGATAAGGAAAATACATAAAATAAAAAACTTGAGTAAGGTCAACACTTAGAAAGGGGCATGTGAATAAATGGAGTTTATAAGGACAATGGGATGCGTGTAGATGTGGGAGCATACATTTACAACAAATTAGGTCATGTTTGGAATGATTGTGCATTGTGGTTTGCCGTTGTTTTTTATTTGGCATAAAAACCAAAGTAAAAAAACTTGTTTGGTTTCATTTGTGAAAGGTGTTGTGATAATAATAGAAAAAAATGATGGAACAAACCAGAAAACAAATCAAGAAAACAAAAAACGTTTTCAAATTCTAAGCGTTGCTGCCTAGATTTAGAGATCAAGAACAAGCCGACTCCAGCTCCTGCAAGCGACCCATCACCTCCACCGCCTATATCCAGCACTGACTCCACCAATTGCAACGTTGTCTCCACCGCCCACGTCCAGTTGTTGACTTTATCACCTACGCAACTCAAGGAGAGACTCTAACTCTTGACTCCATCAGCAACTCTATCAATCCAAGCTCCTCCTCTAGCTCTAGCAATAACCAACGCGAACTGTACCTCCTCCAGCACCAATTCCAACACCAACATATATCCAAAGGATTCGAAGACTGTAGCACCATTGTAAAGTATAAAAATAAATTTGGATTTTGATCTGTTTTTACATTTTAGATTTGGTTTTTATTTTTTGATGCCTAGATCCATTTGTTTTTAAAAAATTTTTAAAATGTAAAAACATTATGACTTTGTTTGTTTGTTATTATGGATGCTTGTATGTTATAATGAGTGGTTTGGATGCTTGTTTTCCATGAATGAACGGTTATGATGTATGTTTGGTATGTTTGTTTGAACTCGAATGTTTCATAGGTTCATTAGAATTACGTGTGTGATGAAAGAATTACTTATTATGAACCTTTGCTAAAAGTTGTTGATTACAATATCATGCTTTATTGTTATAGACAAATAAGTACGAGTTCAGTTTCACCTCTTCACTTAGATGATGAAAATTTATCAGCTACCATGACGATCAATAATGAAGATGCTTTTCCTTTAAGAAAACAACCGTGTTGAACTTTATCACTTGTAAACTATTTCTAAAATATTATAAAATAAATATCCAAATTAATTGAATTATTATCATAAATTTATGGAATGAATGTTTCCATTGAATTATAAGAATCATATGGTTTCATTTTTATCTTCTTATTATGATTCTCATTTTTTATTCATGATTTTGATTTCAGTTTTACTTTCTTTTAAAATATCATTGTTGTTATAATATTTATATATTATTATCATTAAATACATTAATCAAAAGTAAAAGATAATTGACTACATTAATTAGATGAATAATTACTATTTTTATTTATTATTAAATTATTATCATAACTTTTTTAGAATGAATGTTGTTATTTCTATTAGGCACCTAAGAAAAAAGTGAATTAAGTGGCTTAAAAATTCTCTAAAACAAATCTAAGTTCATAAAAAATGAAAATTTTTTTTTGCGAAAACTGATTTGCAAAATTGAATAACAACATACACAATTTGTAAAATTAATTAAATATGCACAAATGCATGAATAAATAACTTGAATATTGAACAAAAATATAAACACATTTTTTGAATAATAATAAACGTTACAAATAAATTCATATATCCCTTATAAAAATAAGAACGTAAATGTAAAGTGTATAGGAAAGAAAGACAACAACGATTTATAAAAATGATGCATATTAGTTCGAAGATATCCACTTTCTCCTACGTCTAACTCCCAACAATCCTAATTGAGATTTTTCACTATTATCAAAAGGTTTAACATTAGATATGCAATCCTCTTTTTAAGATCATTGATAACCTTTTCAATCTTTTTTCAAGGACTTAATGATAATTTTTTCCTCACAACTATTCTACCACTCTAAAAATACACTTGAAAGTATTTCATTCAAAATCAATTTAGTATATCTCGAGGCTCATAAAAACTCGAATGGAGAAATTCATGCACAAAAGTTTCCTCAAAACAACTCAAATTTAAACTTTTCATACAAAGCCTTTCAATTTGTAAATCACTTTTATGATTGAAAACTAAACACTTGGATGATGAAAACTAATACAAAAGAAATCTATTTATAAGTTTAGGATTTCAAACTATCTATTTATGATTGTTTTCTAATGTTGTAAAATTCTAATGTTATAAAGTATTAAACATTTGTTATTATTGAAAAAAGTCGTCGTAGCATAATTTTTGCTCTTTAATGAGAGCTTTATTAGGCTTCAACAGCATTGTTGATATACCATCATTATAGTCTACTTTAACATAGGTCTATAATAATGTCATTGTTTTCCTCCAAAGCTGTAGTTAAAGTATTTGAAATACATAAAAATTTGTTCAAAATAATTCAAAATCAATTCAAGCCTATCCCAACATAATAGATATTTTCTTAACTTACACACAAACTCAAGACTTCCCAAACATAATTATGACTTATCAAGAGGATTATTAAAAACATCCCATAAACTTTTTCTTTGATTATGAATCTTATATGCATATCCTAATTTATTAATATTTTATGCATGAATGAGACTCCTCAAAATACCAAAATTAACTAAGTAAAATTTACAATAAGACTTATGAGTATTAACCAATAGAAATTCTAATTTTTTTTCTAAAACACTTAGTCTTAATCAGTTCATCATTAGCTCTTTCTTGATTCCAAGTTCTTCTATACTTCATGTTAAAATTCTATCTTTTAAATATAATAAAATATTAGTCCAAATATTATTTTGTCATCATTAAAATAAGGTGAACCTCTCTTAGTTCAACAAATGTTTCAATTGAAATATAAAAATAATTTGGTTTCATTTTTATCATCTTAACATGATTCTTATTTTTCATTTCATGATTTGATTTTAATTTTACCTTTATCAAAATATCATTTTTTAAATATTATTTACATTATTATAATCATTAAATAAATTTTAAAAAATAGTAAAATATACATTGATTACATTAATTAGATGAATAATTACTATGCTTATTTATTGTCAAATATTTATTAGTTGACATATAATAATAAAAATAATGTTACTAACATAAAAAATTATTAATATCATATGTATCATGTAATAAATATTTTAATTAAAATTGATTAAAATCTATGAAATAACATAATTTTTCTTATATTATATTATGTATAAATAATATTAACATATTTATTTATAATCATTTTATCTTCTTATTAATGACTAAGTTTTATATTACAATAGTAATAAATTAATTGATGATATTTTTCAAAATAAATTAATTAATGATATTTAATAGTTATCCCTTATATCATATTCAATACAATAATGTAATAATACTTCATTTTAATTTATTATTAGCCAATTAATTAATAAATAAAAATAAAAATAATTATTTTATTCAATTTGTAAAAAATATTTTGAAAACATTATTTCAAAATATAAATATTAGACTTTAAAAATTATTGCATTATATGAAAAATTTTAAAAATTTTAAAATGTTTATAGCTTGTAATATAATTAAATTTTATTTTGAATGTATTTTAAATTGGTTTTTAAGTATTTATTCTTATTTTTATCTTTCAAAATATTTATGATTGTAATCTTAAAATTAATCAAATATATTATATATTTTTTTATTAATTACATTATAATATTAGTAAGATTTTGACTACAATAAATTTTATTTGTGATTAATTTTAAATGACATTTATATAATTAATAATAAATGCATATTATTATAAAAATAAAAATAGAAAATCAAAAGCATTTATTGGCTTTCATAAATTGTGGAAATAGAAAGAAACTAAAAACAATCGAAAGCATAGTATGATCAATATTAAGTTCTTTACTAAATTTAAAAATCAAACATAATAGTTAAAAATAAAAAAGAAGCCAGATAAAGTAGCGAATTTCAGGACTCTTTTCTATGCAAGAAAATCATGTTAAAGCAATTTCTCAACTGATACAATTATTTACCATGCAAGACAATTATATGAAACGAATGTCCTATTTCATAAAATTACTTAAAAAGCAAGACCCCCTACTTCCTCAGGACATTATGAATAGAATCACTGATTGGTTTGTTTTGTACATGAAATAAGAGAAAAAAAATTCTCTTTATCTATATTTTCTCTACTCCCTTTTATAAAGTTACACTCTCTCAATTGTTCTAATTTCTCTCGTATATCATAACATGTTATAAGTACAAAGTTCCAAGGAAAAAAAAGTACATATTCTTCTATTGGGATACCTAACCTTGATCTAATAAAAAATGAAATGGAAAACTTTAAGATTTTTTATATGACCTCTTTCATAAAAAATTAATTTAAATCTAAAATAAAAAATTAAAAGGTTTTAGACAAACCTGATTATCGCTTTTCTGTTAAAACTGATTTCTTCTTGTATCTATCAACAACAGTCATTCAAGTGTTCGATCTCTAATAGTATTCATAGATTCACTAAAAGAGAATTCAAAATCCTTTTGAGAGGAAGAAAAGAGTCGTGCTAGCAACCCCTAAGATTTTTTTGCCTTATATATAAGAAAAATAATGTTTTCTTAATATTAACATTAAAAATAAATCATAATTAAGGTCTAACTCTAATTATAATTATAATTTAATTTTAACTAAATCAAATATCTCATATTTGACTATTAAGTTTCTTAAACTTTACAATTAAGTCAAATTTAATTAAATTTTGCTTTCCTTTAATAAATCTATATGTGTGATCCATTAGGTTTCTAATATATTGATAATGATTATAAATTATAATTATAATTTATAATTGGAACTAGAGAAATTAAAACTCCTTTTAATTTATCTTTATTTCTATAATTAAACAATTTAATCATAGGTTACGATTAACATCTAGTAACATGTCATTACTATTCAAATATTATTAAAGTGGTTTGAGTAGCCTACCCTTATATGATTATAATATATAATTTGATTCTTTCGTCATCTAATATTTCAATTGGAAATAAAAGATGGAATTAATGTCTACCCTATATACTCTGATTATGTTTATTTTTACTAATTAGTGAATGATTTATAGTTGATATTTGAAACCACCTTTTCAAATTTCAATTAACTCTAGTTAGAGAATTACCAAATCATTATTAGTTGGGTTGACGAATTATATATTGATTCACATAAGTATCTCCCTATAATTCATACCACATTTAAGTATTATTAATTGATCCACTCCATATAGTAGACTTTATAAATAACATCAAAACACAGTAAATTCTACATGAGGTAATTTTGATAATTTCAAATCCAAGGATTACTTATACAACTATCATAATGAGGAAATTTGCAAACACATAAGTAATGTTCCATTTATAATCCTCAAAATTGAGCCAGTTTCATGAACATAACCTCTAATAAGCACTCATATGCTTATTTAATTGTCTTTACACTTTAATTTATGAGATCTATTACTTTCTTCATAAGAAAGAAACATAACATGTGCTGGTATAACTACATCAATACCCCATTTTGATGAAACTACAATTAGGAACATTTTAAGAATAATATGAAAATGAGAAATATTTTAGGAATAATACAAATATGCAATTTGAATATCATAATTATAATATCAATATAATTTTCAATTACATGGTAATTATTCCATATATTTTATCTTTATGATTAATTATTGCATATAATTGACAAAACCAAAAAATTAAAGAATTTCTTTTTTTATTAAATACAAGATTATAATGTTATATATGTAATTACAACCAACAGATTAGCTGCAAGGGTATAAACTAGCAATCTCCCAATTACACTAAATCCAATCACTTATCTATCTAATACTATATCCATCTATACTTCTATCATTAGATTAACGGTTTAATGAGAGGATTTGTCAAAATTTTTTTAATGGGAACTTGTTCCAACACTATATCCTTTTTCTCCACTGTCTCTTGGATCAAGTGGATCTTCTTGAATACATGTTTAAACTATTGATAAGACCTTGGTTCCTTAACCTATATAATAGCATCATTGTTATCACAATACAATGCTATCAGCTTAACAAGAGTAGGAACCATTCCAAGTTCGATAATAAACTTCTTGATCAAAACTGTTTTTTTTTTTGCCTTGGAAATTGGAATATACTTAGCTTTAATCATAGAATTTTTATGGTTGGTTATTTGGAACTCTTCCAATTAATTGTATTGCCATTAAAGTAAATATATACCTTGAATGTGATATACTAATCATTATAATTTGACTAGAAACTAGCATCTAAATAGCCATAAAATCTCAGTTCAGCTCCTCCAGACCAAGAAAATATCTTTAGTATTTTATAAGTAATTTTAGATTTTTTTTAACAATTTTCCAGTGACCTTCACTGGGATTGGCTTGATATCTATTTGTCGTACTCAAAGCATAAGAAACATCTAACCTTAAACATAGCATCGTATATATGATTGATCTAATAGTTAAATCATATGGAACACCATCTATTTTATTTCTCTCTTCTTGTGTTTGAGGGAAAAGAAATAAATCCCATGTAACATTAATAAGAATCTCCTCTTATAATTCTCTACGCTAAACCTTTTTAGTACTTTGTCTATGTACATGGATTAGGATAAGTCAAGCAACCTCTTTGATCCATTTCTATATAATTTAATTATAAGAATATAGATTACTTCTCCTACATCATTTATGGAGAAGTTTTTAGACAATCAGATCTTTACAGATTGAAGCATTAATATGTTATTTCTTATAAGCGATATGCCATCCACATATAGTATTAAGAAAATAACTACACTCCCACTAAATTTCTTATACACATATGGTTCATCCATATTTTTAATAAAATTAAACTCTTTGAGTGTCTCATTAAAACGGATGTTTCAACTCCGTGATGGTTGATTAAGTTCATAAATAGAATTTGTAGCTTATATACTCGATTAGGAAACCCTTTAAATTCAAAACCCTTAGGTTCTATCATATACACGTGTTCTAGTAAGTTCTCATTAAGAAATGCCATTTTGATATCTACTTGCTAAATCTCATCATCGTTGTATTTAGATATAATCACTAAAATCCTTATAGATTTAAGCATGACTAATAGTGAAAAGATTTCATCAAAATTAACTCCTTTTTTTATTTTAAATCTTTTTCGACTAATCTGGCTTTGTACGCCTATGCATTATCATCCATGTCAATTTTTTTCTTAAAAACTCACTTGTACCCAATAAGTACAATAACTTTAAGTGCATCTACCAACATCTAAACTTAATATAATGCATTAATTCCATTTTAGTTCTCATAAATTCATGCTATTTCAAAGAATCAATGTCTAACATTGTTTCCTTAAAATTTATAGGTTCATCATTTATTAGTGACACATCATCACTCTCCTTTTCAATATGAAGATTCAATCTAATAAGAGAACGGCGTATCCTATTAGTATGTCACAGACTATGTATTTTTTGAACTACAAGTTGTACATTTGATGTATTAATATGAGTTTAATATTCTACTTGGATGTTAGTTTATAGCTTTTGTAACTTTTCAAGTTCTACCTCATTCCACTACTTTCTTTAATAATAAATCCTCTTTTAAAAATTTAATATGTTACGAGACAAATATCTTTTGCTTAACAAAATGGTAAAATTGATACTAAATCCTCACAATTTTGACCTAGTCTAATTTAGGTTGAAGATTGTCGAACATTAGATGCTTCACATAAGTGTCATACAACAAAATCTTTAAGTGTGATAACTTTGGTCTAATACCATTCCATATCTCATAAGGTATTTTGTCAATTGATTTAGATGAAACCTTATTTAAAAGGGAAGCAGCAGTCTTAAGGGCATACTTTGAAAAAATAATTGGAAAATCTGTATAACTCATCATAGAACATACTATATCTAATATAGTACGATTTTTATTTTCATACACTCCAGTATATTGTGGAGTTTTAGGTGGAGTCTATTGTGAGAGAGTCCAATTATCCTTTAAGTAACTTAGAAACTCATGGTCTAATTGCTCACTACCTTGATTAGATTTAGGTGTCTTTATACTCCTATCAGTTTGTTTCTTTGCCTCAACTTTAAATTCTTTAAAATTTTCAAATGATTTAAAATTTTATTTCATTAAGCACCCATAACCATATCTAAATAACATTTATGAACATAATAAAGTAGGTATATCTTCCTCTTTCTTGACTAATCAATGGGCCATGTACATCTAATTGTATAAACTCTAATTACTCCTTGGCACGATGACCCTTTCTAGTAAAGGGTAGTTTAGTTATCTTATATAGTAAACAAGATTTACAAGTTTCATACAATTCATAATCAAATGAATTTAAGTATCATATTTTATGTAATTTTGTAATTCTCATTTTTTTAATATGACCTAATCTATAATTCCATAAGTAAGATGGATTTTAATTACTTAATTTTCTTCTCTTACTATTTATGTTGAAAATTGGTCTTTCAAGGTCCAATTCCTACAAACTATTTGTAAGTGTACCAAATCTATAATAAACATCATCTTTATAAAAAGAAAAACTCTTATTCTTAATTCTAAAGACATATCCATTCATGTTTAAACACAGAATAGAAATGACATTTCTAGTAATAACTGGAATAAAATAACAATTATTAAGTTTAATAATAAGGTTAAAAGGTGAAGCTAAATTATAAGTTTCTACAACTAATGCAACAACTCTTGTTTTATTGCCGACTCATAAGTCTACTTCCCCTTTACTTAACAATCTATTGCTTATTAGTATCTGCATGTTATTACAAATGTGAGATCTATATTCATTATTTAATATCTAAGACTGAGAAACAAAAGTAGAAAGATTGACTTTAATTATAAACATATCTAAAAATGAAGCTACCTTGTACTTCTTGTCCTTCAAGTTAATAAGATAGGCTTTATAATTCCTCTTCCAGTGCTCATCAATCCCACCGTGGAAAAAAAAATATCTTTTTATTCTTCTTTTTGACACCTTCAACAGGCTTTGCTACTTTAGCTATAACCTTTTACTTCTTATTCTTGATATTCTTAGGAGATTACTCTTGTTCTTCGAAGAACCAACAATAAGAATAGAAGTGGATTCCTTCTTAAGACATCCTTCTACCATCTTAAGCATATTCATTAGCTTTACTAACATCACATCTTTTTGACTCATGTGAGAGTTCATGATGAACTGAGAAAAGCTTAGAGTGAGAGACTGGAGTACCCAATCAATGGTCAACTGATGATCTATAACATAGACTAATTAGCCTAATTTCTCAATATAGTCAATCATCTTCAATATATGTGACTCTATCAAAGATCCAGGTATCATCCCATACTGATATAGCACTCAAGAAATCTTAAATCTCTCTACCTTGCTTTGTGCATCGAATAACTCTAGAAGGTATAAAATACTATGGATCTAGCATCCATATGTTCATATTGCCTTTGAAGTTTAAGAGATATATTAGCCAGCATCACACATGATGCTTGCTCATTATCTTCTAAATGACATTGATATCTCTCCAAGACATCATCAGCTACAACTAAAGTAGGATCAAGTGGAATTGAAGTATCAAGAACATATAGTTTCTTCTCTTATTTTAGAACAGTTATCAAGTTGTGAAGTCAATCAAAGATGTTATATCCAATTAGCTTATTAGCATCTAAGATGCTTCTAAGGGATAAATTGGTACTAATATTAAAAAAAACTAAAAACATAAAAGAGTGAGTATTAATTTTATGTCCTAAAAACCAAATAATTAAGGACTTCAATAAAATTTAATTACTCCCACTATTTTAAATAATCTTATAGCCCTAACTATTAATTCAAGAAATTATTACATAATTTCCTAATAAGCTAAGATCCTATTGCAACTTAATTTATTTTGAGTGTGCTCAACAAACCAACCAAATTAAAATTAGGTAGATAATATTTATCAATCTTATCTCATATAACTCATCGATCTACTAGGTGACAAACTTTATCAAAATATATCTTATCTATTATTAATAACCCTACCTTTAAATTCATATGAGGGATTTAATATTTTAATATTTTAAAATTTAGATGTCATCTTAATTAATATTATCTCATTATATTAATTTTGTCTAACTTGTCTTAATTACAAAATATAATCTTAATGTTTTTCTTGATTGTAATTATTAATTTGATAATTAATTTAATTTAATAATTCAACTTTGAATTATATCTGTATTGAGCTATTATATCTATGAAACATATTTCAAATGAATAATAATGCATTACATTTTAGATTAAACCAATTCTTTTATCCTTATATGATATTTGTCCATTTGTTGGAACGTATGCATTAATATATGTATCATCTATAGCTCACCTACAATCCTATAAAAAAGAAATTATATCATTTAAATGAATATTTAAATTTAAATTTATAGTAAAAATAGTCATCAATTACAAGAATATACTCAAGGATAAGAAAAGTATTTTAAATTATGTTGAATCTCAAGAGGTACATTGGTAAAGAATGGTAGAGTGATAACACTATTTCGAGATGATTAACTCAATATATTTGAAATTACTTTTAAATCATTGATGTTGAATGTTGAAAGCACTTTGCATTAGTTCTATTTTTTTTCACTATACCTTTTTGTCATCAAGAAAATACTAACTTGCTCATTTATAATTAAATGACTAGTTGGTTTTACTTCTCCTAAACTTTACTACTTATCACAAGCTCAAAATGATTAGTTTTCTTATTCCTAGATTCTCATGAATCCTTCAAAGATTCCTGCTTAAAAGTTTTGATATCTAATCAGACTTGATAGAGCAAAAGTTCTATATGGTAACTTATGTAAGAAAATACTCACACTTTTCCATAACTAGAGAAAATAAAATTTTTTGATTATTTCAGCGTTTGAATTTGATTCAAAATCTAATAGGAGACCATGTATCTAAAATACCAATATTTAATAATTAATAAAGATATTAGATTTTGGATATAAAATTTTTTCTAATAAAGCAAAACAAATAACATTAATTTAAGAAGTTCATACCAAACATTGAGTCAAAATATCCATGTAAAACATACACTTAAGATGTTCAAACCATAAAATAACTCTTAATATAAAGATGGCTAAACCAATAATAATTCAATACTTGGTAACAGCGAAATATAATTAAAGGTAAATAATTTAATCCATCTTTCTTGCATTTGGTGTGTTCATAAAAAGCTCCCTATAAAATCAAAAATCATGTAAAACTTACACTACTTTCCCATATTGCACAACTCAACACCCAAATCATGTAAGAATTTCAAACATTTCTTTATTATATTAACCGTTCGATTGATTGATGAACCTTTAAATCCATTATTTCTATTAGACAATGTTGTTACCAGTTTTTTCTCAGGTAATAATTCTTTCTCTTCGGCTTTTCACCAATTATGACTAAGAAACTTTCGAGAATGATAGAGTATATCTTTTTCATTCTTCTTTTTAGGGAATTTCTTTATTTTATTATGAGCACTTACAACTTGATCTTCTTTTTTATTAAAGGAAGAAAATTCATCAACCTCAATCATATGTTTCGATTTACTTGAGTGTTAGTTAATGGATGTTTAAGCAACTAATTGTAATAGTTTCTCTAAAGTTATGATACAAGTTTAAAAATTGTTTGCATCCTTTTCATTAATTTGTGAACCATATTATGTACTTAAAATAATTAAAATTATACTTCAAAAAAATTATAATAGGATATATTAACAATTATAGCAATATTTCACCATAAATAGATTGTCTCAATAATTTGTAGAATTAACTTAACTGGTGATGAAATTCTTTATTCTATCTCTTAATCCATTTTACTTTTTCTTTAAATAAATATTATTTTACTCTATATTGAATTTTATTTAGATAGTTATCAAAATATTCTTCCAACTAGTTTTATAGAAAAAAGTAGTTTCCTTCTTCACTTCTTTATCCATTAATGAGATTCAATTAATATCTATTAAATCATTTCATATGCCAACCTTTTTATTTGTTTTCATACAATCTTTTGAATCATTAACAAAATCCAAAACTTCAATTACTAAAAGAATTAAAAGCTATGTAATGGTTTGGAAATGTATACGCAGTCTAAAGATAAATGCATATGAGTAGATAATTTGATTTTCTAGACACAATAGACAATCATAATAATTTGGAAATGTGTGCCTGCCTAAAGGCAAAGGGGGGGGGTCTCAATATCATTCCTCCATGTTTATTCAATAAAGCCCTTCTGATGAGGGGGTTATGGAGATTACTACAAGATAAAACCCCTCTATGAGTGTAATGGATTCATACCTACTATTTAGGCAGAGAAAGCATATGATCTATCAAACTTCACATCAACATCTTTTGGACCATGACTCATACACTAAAGCAACGAGAGGTAATGAGAACTATGGTAAAATGAAAGATAGGCAGTGACGAAGACTGTCAATTTTGGCAAGACCCTTGGCTAAACCCCACACCTCTGCTAAGGCTTGATAAGCTTGTTCCTCTTCTTCAATTCATTCCTAGCAATTATTTGGTTAAAAATGCTTTAAATAGTCCAACAAATCTCCCTTATGGCAATACCACCAACCCGTAATTCAAACCATTAAGGATATACCTATACCTTACTCAACTAGATTGATGGGTCTTGCTTCACACCCCAACTGGGGTGTTTTTAATCCTATCAAGTAAAGATCACTTGTGACAACATATTTCCAAAGTTCCTTAGTGGAGTATGGTTTGGTTTAAGGAAGCTTATCCTTGAGCTTCCTTTATCTTATAGCTTACAAGAAAAGGAAGATGAAGCATGCTAGTCAAACTTACTTGCTTTTTTCATCTCCCTACCTTTGCTCTCTCCACCAGTTGGTGAATGAATATGTTGATCATATGTTTTTCAACTGCTCGTAGTTTAATTTCATTTATAAGAGGGCTTTAGCACTTTATCATCTCCATCATTTAGTCGTTAGCTGAAGTGCCTAGGTTACCTAGATTGTCAATCTGTGATTTAACCAAAAACGTATAGATTAATCTTCAAAATAGCTTTAAGTTATATAGTATACCATCTATAGAGGGAGAGAAACTACTCAAAGGAATTGTTGATAAGATTAGGTTGCATATAATAACCTTGAATATTAACAAGAAGTGTAGCGAATACCTATTAACAACTTGGAATTTGCCTTGTGATAGTCTTATGATCCCAAGTTCCGATCAATGATAGTGATTGGAATCCCTACTTAGCCTAGGCATTTGATTTGTAAGTTTGAGTGCCTTATTTGTGATTATTTCCAATTGGAGTTGCCCTTGCCCTAACCCTAAGGCGTAAGCTTCCCCTTTCTGTTCTTTTGATCATTTCATCGTCTGTAATTATCTTAAGGCTTATTCCCTTGTCTTGTATGATCTAGAGACTTCTGAGTTTTGTAATCTCCTTAATTAATTGATTATTTGGTTTTTCAAAAAAACTTAGTTATCATTATTTAAAGTTCTTTAACTAGTGTCCCATAAAATGGAATTCATGATTATAAAGTCTACCCAAAGTTTCTACTGATCATTAGTCTTAAGCCAACTCTTCTAGCTTTAGGAAGGACAAATATCGAGTGGCGAGGTTAAACCTCTTAAGTCTCACTAATGGATTAAGCCATTAAGGGTTATAGTATCTTAAGTTCACACAATTCAAAGGAAAAAACTCAATGTACGTGGTCCTCTTTCTATCTAGAAAGCTTATTGTATTCATATAAAACTATGCTCAAAACTTACCTAAGTCACCATACGTTGTTGAACACTCTAATTCCTAAAAAGTAAACAAAGTTGGATAATGCATATCAATAATGTAGAACTCATATTAAATAAATATAAATATAAACCCTTATCACTAGTACACCAAATCCTAGGTTTATTTCTTATAAAAATGATGACTAAAATGGTCAAAACCAATTTAAACCACATTTCAAACAAATTGTATGAGAAAAGTACTTGACTGGTGTCTTTACAAGCTCTCAACAATATTTAAACTCTATTTTAACCTAGATTAGTCGATCATTAGAATAAATTGGTCAACTAATAAGTCCTAATCGGTCTTAATTTTCTGCTTATCAATTGTAAATAATTCCCTTAACTATTTGTATCATTTTGGATCACCTTAAATTGATATTTCTATCAAAAGTCATACCTAAAATGCCAAATATTGAGAGACGACGACAACAAACTAAAGCAACATGTTTTTTAAGAATAATTTCCTTCTTCCTTTAGTCATATCATTATAATTAATTAATCCTACACATTTTAAATGTCCTAATTTCAATCTCAAACTTAATTGACAAGTAGTAAAAATATTCCTAAGACGTTAAATTTTATCAAATTATAAATATCAGATGTTCATGGTTTGTAGCATGATCAAGGATTGAGAAACCAACCTTCTAAACTTTCTATTTAGTTAATATTGAACACCCACGTTTACCTTTAGGACTTAAAAAAGTGAAGATAAATGAGAGGAGGAGAAAACTATAAAACCATGAATGCCTATGCTAGGATCTGTTTTCAGTATTTGTTTCTTGTATCAAATGAAAAAGTTATTTGGAAAACATAGCATTCACTACAATGGAAAAAATAGCAACAATAATGCAATCATTAAACATAAATCCCATAAAGGAAGAATTAGAGATGCATTGTTGTTGATGGGCATTAGAATTTGAAGAGTTCTTGAACGTCTTGTAAAGGAAATTGAAGGTGAAAGTAAGTGTTTTTTTTATTTTTAATAACAATATTGCTATCCATTCCCTCTTTTAGTCCAAAATCACGATTGAAAGAATACTCAATTCTTTTTGCATGAAAATATTAATGAGCTAAAAGAAGCTTTCAAAGTACTTGAAAAAAACCAAGATGCATTTATATCAACCAATGAGGTATATGTTGATAACTTGATTCAATCAATACTAAGAAAAGAAAGAAAACAGGAACTCTTATGCTAGTATTTTGAGAATAGTTAAACTTGGAAGTTATATTCTTGTATAATCTCTCATTTCTGACACCTATTTATTTACAAATCTTTAATTATATGTACTAATATTTAACAAAATTTATCATTTAATAATTACAAATATCTTTAGAACTTACATGGTAGGATTAATAGTTTTTAATTAAAATAAAATCAAAAATTTTAATTATTGAAGAAATTCTAAAATGTGTTTAGCAAAAGTTTATTATACCTAGATTGTGGTGATAGAGTAGCACAAACGTTAGGACTTATTATGTGATTTTAACTATTTTAGATATCAAATGGTAATTGATATGCATTTGTTTATATAGTTGAAGGCTTTGTGCATAGTATAAATTTTATCTGTTACATGAATACTTAAAGTGCACTTACAATGTATACTTATGTGACATGTTTACATTATAAATATTAGGTAGCCCTGATCACGGTTAATAAACCACCGGTTACGGTTACAAAATCACTAGTTATAGTTTATGAAAATCTATAAACCTTAACCTAACCATCAGTTTATGGTTTAAGTTACAGTTTGAAAACCGACGGTTTAACTGACGACCATCACTAGGAGTGATGTTCCTATTGTAAATGAGCTATCTTCCATCTCTAGCATCAAATTATGTAGGTTACCTATTAGCATCAAATTATGCAGGTTACCTATCACATATCTGGGTTTATCAATCTCCTCCAAACGTCTAAAAAGAGCTAATTCCACTCTACTTCTTAAGAATATTCAAACCTGCCTCTCAGCTTGGAGTAATAAGTAGTTTTCCAAAATAGGAAGAACTCAATTTCTTAAGTTAATCATTAATAGGCTACACATATACTGGTCTACACACACTATCCTTCTAGCTAACATCATCAAAACTATAGAGCAACTCATAAAGAGTTTTCTCTGGTCAAGTGATTTAACTAAACGACAAATATTAAAGATCAAATGAAGTGAAGTTTGCACATCGCTTGATAAGGGATGCCTAGGACTGTTGCCAATCAAGCTTACTAATAAGACCATTATAGCTAAACACATTTGACAAATCTTTAATGATAGGGAGGCTTTATAGATCAAGTGGATAGATGACCATTACCTTAGTAACCAGAGCTTCTAGACTTTGCAACCTCGATATGATATGTCTTAGATGATCCCTTTCCTTCTCCAATTTAGGCAGTGGATCAAATCAATCATTAAAACAAAAATTGGTAATGGATTGATAGCCTCCTTCTACCATGATTGGTGGCATGCTCTCGGCCCCTTTTCTACTTTTCCTTCTTTAAATACTCTCAAGGATGTGATTCCCTCTCAAATATTAGTTAGTTAAGCCTTCAATGTTTTTAATTAATATTTTATACAGTTATCTACCTTGATGATAAGAGATGACCTTCTAAATTTTAGACTTCACAGCAGCTCTGCTGACAAGTTTCTATAGTCAAGCCACCATTTTGGAAATTTTTCCAATCATTCCTAGAGGGAATTTCTAGGACCTTGCCGTCCTAAAGTTCATTGGCATCAATTTATTTGGTTTTAGCATGCTTTCCAAAGACTTCTACCACTATGTGGCTAGCTTTACGCGGCAAGTTTCACATAACTAATAAGCTCCCTATATTCATGAACATCTCTTCTGCATGCCTTTATGTAATCACCTACTAGAATCTCACGATCATCTATTCATAAAATGCAGTTACTCTCAATAGTTATGGAAACCAATTCAAAGGCTATGTTCCATCACCTCATCTGCAACTAATTTATGTGGCATTATAGAGTGGTTCAATCATTAGAACTGGCTAACTAGAGCTGATCGAATTATCTGTAAAATAGCCTTAGCCACTATGATTTATTACATATGGAGGCAATGTAATAAGAAACTCTTTCAGCATACATGTAATCCTATGAATGAGTTGTTGCTTCAAATCCTTGCTCACGGCCTTCAGGAAACTTGCATTCATACATATAAGGCTAAATAGAAACTTAGTGACTGACCATCCTTTGGACTGCTCTCATTTCTATGCATGGCTAATCTCTTGGTTTTCATTATGTATGGTGCATCTATGTCATGGATGGGCTAGTTTCTTTGGTTTGTTAACTTAGTTCTTCAGCTTAATGCTTGTGTCTTGGCTCAAATTTATTTTTGATATACATACGCTTATTGACTTATAATTTAATTTTTTTATTTTTCAAAAAAAAAGATCCTTAAATTGAATTGTACTCTCTCTTGAGTTATATAATTCCTATCTTCTTGGTTAAGTAATCAGAAGTTCTTCTTAATTAGTACCCCATTCAAAAGTTTTTATCCTCTTGGAACCTATTGCTTTGGCTAGATTCACACATAACCAGGAAATTTCACATCCATCTATCTCTAGATTTCCATACAAGACTCTTTACCTATGGATTGATTTATTCGTGTAAGTGATCTATTGATCTAAATACCTTAAATCAATTATAGATTAACACTTATGTTCACATAGAAATCAAAATCAATCCATTATATCCATAGACAAATCTAAGTAAAAAATTTGGAAATTCATACATTGAATCAAAGAAAGAACGTTTAACATTACATCTTATGGTTTAAAACATCTAGACCATATGAGAATTAAGTTTCCAAACATATTAAAAGAAGTAACAACAATAAGAGAAGATAAAGGCTTAAAAAAAACTCATTCTTATGAAGATTTTTTAGGCTTGAATCTTTAAAAATAATTACTAAAAATCAATCTTGATCTTCAAATCTTAATGAAACTTCTTAATTTTCTCCTAAATCAAGTAAAAGTTGTTTAGAAATGAATATTGGTCTCTTGGTGGTAGATTTAGATCATTAAAGTGGTCAATTTGCTCCTAAATAAAGTAAAACCTATTGGTTTGGCTAGATTCATACCTAACCTAGAAATATCTTGTAAGTCTATCTCCAGATCTCCATAGAAGACTCTTTACTTATAGATTGATCTTTTCATATGAGTGATCTCTTGATCTAAATACATGGAATAAATTATAGAATTGAAACTGACAGTCACACATAAAATAAAATTAATCCATGGCATCCATAGATAATCTAAGTGAAAAAAATATAGAAATTCATACTTTGAATCAAAGAAAGAATATTAAACACTACATCTTAGGGTTCATAACATCTAGATTTTATGAGAATTTTATTCCTAAACAAATTAAAGTAACAATAACAATCAGAGAAGATAAAAGCTTAAAAAAAGTCATTCTCATGAAGAATTTTAATCCTTGAATCTTTAAAGACAATTACTAGAAATTAATCTTGATCATAAAATCTTGAAGAAACTTCTTAATTCTCCTTCTCAATTTGTTCAAAATTTAAGTAAAGGTGGCTTAGTAAGGGCTCTTAATCTCTTAGTACTTACTCTAGGTTATCTAAGATTAAAAAAAACCATTGATTAAAATCTAAATTTGCACTTAAATAAGAGAGGATTCCGACAATCCCACGATAAGTTATGGTTGTGGGACTGGCCATGCAATTGGAGCCATAATCAAGTCCATAATCATTCATACTTTCTTGCTAGCTTGCTTCTTTGATGCTTTCTACAAGAAATATCTATGGCTTGGGTTATGGCCATGAGGTAGGTGTAGAATTCATTGGATTGATGCTTTTCTTCTATCTTCCAAAATTCATCCAACTTTGTTTTTCATCAAAATGATCACTAATACCTACAAAGCTTTCATTTTTACCAAAATCATCATAACTAACATCATATTCCAAATTTAACACAAACATGCATAAAATTCAAGTGAAATTGACTTCAAACCTAAGATGATGACTCTTAAATCATGCCTAAAATGTGTACAAATTGAGTACTATCAGGCCCCTTAGTCAAGTACTTCTTATATTATATTTGTATATCAATGACATATTGGCAAAAATTGTAAATATGATAAAACATTATTACAATGTTACATATTGTCATTTTTTGTCTTTAAGTTAACAAGAATATCTTATTTTTGTCCCGATCATGGCTAGCATTAAGGTAATGATGCTACCGATAATTCATAATAGAGAAAAATCATGGCAACATTATCGGTGTGATGATGCCCATGTTGCACCATCTTTCTAAACCACTTAGTTTTCTCACGATATCACATCCATTATTCATCCAATTTCCATGAAATTTTATATGGATCCTCCTCAGATATGTTGCTTGCATCCCTATAAATTTCATAATAAATAGAGCTCCAAAAGTATGCCTAATGCTTCATCCAATTCAGCCATACCAAATCTAGTGCTTAACTGAGCTTGTGTTGTTCTTTCCTTCGTGCACTCTTCATGGCTTGTCAAATAACCTTGTATTTGGTGTGAAACTTCATAGCATGATGCTTTAAGTCTCCAAACTGATTCCACACCTATTCTAGTTCCAAAAATGCATTGAAATTCTTGCCAAAGTCTTACAAAACATAGTCAAACATAGAAATGTCTAAGCAACATCTCATTAAAAGGTTTGAACTCAATATACACATAATTCACATGGATTTACCCTTAAAAACAATTAAAAAACACTAAATTATTTCTAAATTATGTATGCTGATAACTCGTTGTTAAACTATCAAATAGTAATTCCTAACCATACCTCACTATGTAGTAAAGGCCAGGTTAGGGTCGAACCACAATGAGCTAGTTGCTATTGTTATTTCATACGTTGTAAGGGAAAAGAAAATAAAAACCCATAAAGCAATGATAAGTAAACAAGCTAAGAAGTAATAAATGCAATCAAGAAGACAAATACAAAGCAAAAAAAAAAAAGGACTATGAACAATAATGGAGAAGAGGGTTGAAGGTATACTCGAGATTCTAGGAAAACTATTGATCCTCAAATTTAGATAAAAAGGTGCTCTAACTAAGGTGTTAGTATATTGATTTGAACAAGCTCTCAAATCCTAAGTTCCTCGTAATTAGGTAAATCTAACAAGCTATAAAAATACCCCTACCTCTACTATAACCGAGAACAAGCTTTCTAAATTTAATAGTGGAGAAGCATTAGGTGTCAACTAATGACTAACTTAGGCCACCAACTCGCAAGCTTGGAAAGTGTAACCTATAAAGGTATGAGACCCTAGAGTAGTTAGTTAAGTTTGCCTACAAATATAACTAACCTATTGCTACTTTAACAAATCGCTATAGAATATTATGTATCACAAACTCAAACATAGTTTTCGAGTTAGGAAGTTACCTAAAGTGTAATTAAGCTTAAAGATAATACTTAATTCATGACATTTACCAAAAGTCTCAAGCCAAGTAAAGGCTAAAAGCACCAAATCAAGCAATATCCAATCATATTCTCATAATTAATCACCCTTTCATCCCTCCTGTACCTTCAAGCCTTAGGAATTTAACCACGCATACTCGAACTAATTAAAACACATTATATAAGCATCATTCATATTAATCAAATAAAACTAAGGCTGGAAAATTCAAAACAAATAAGGAAAATTACAATTCAACATTTAATCTAATACAAACTCAAACTATTTACACCAAAAACTAACTAAACCTACCTAATCCACAAAACCTAATTTAATTGCATTAAAAACATAAATTTCAACACACAAAATTAGAAAAAAAAAACTAAAATCGAACAATCTTTACCCTAAAGAGATGCAAAACCACCAACAATAAAGCAATTATCAACCTAGAACGCCAAAAGCAAGAGAGAAACAATAAGCTAGTTCATCATTCCACTAGTAATCAATGAAATAGAATCTGGAAAACATGGAAATTAACATAAACAACTTAGATAAAAGGCTAGAAATTAAAATAAAAGACATCTATTGATAAACAATTAAGAACCATAGATTATCCAACATATTCTAACTTAAATTCAACCAAACACTTAATCTACATGCATAGAAAGATAGAAAAACCAAAATATAACATCAATGCCAATAGACAATTGTAAAATAGAGCTAAAAATTACTCAAAAAGCTAAATTAAATGGCTAGAAATCAAAACAACCATGAAAACGAATGAAAATGAATGAAAAACAAGATGAAAGCCTTAGAATGACTGCCAAATGTCCTCCATTTCTCCTCTGTTGTGTTACTTTTACACCTTTCCAATTAGGGTAAGATGCATCATAGAAAAGACCATTTTTTCCTCTCTTTTCTTCGTTAACATAGGTCATTTAGTCGATAGATTAGAAGCATCGGTTGACTGGCTTAATTAGTCAGTCGACCGGCCTTGTAACTTTGATCGATTGAACTTCTAGCGGCTCTCCATTTTCTAGCAGTTGCACTTTCTTCCAAACTTAGCCTTTTCATGCAAAACTTCATAATTTGATTCAAATTTTATGTTAAGAGATTAAACCTATTATTAAACATAATATAACACAAATTGAGTACTTTTCTACTAAAAATAAAAATAAATTTAAGTGAAATCATATGTCAAAACATAAAAAAATTCATCCCTATCAAATTTCCCCACACTTGAATCATTGCTTATCCTCAAGCAAATCAATCGCAACCATTGCATTCTATCAATTTGTTTTCAAAGATACCAAGTGCATGTAATATTTCAAACTTTGCCAAACTCAAGTATTAAGCTACTACACACATAACATGGTTGGTTTCCATTAACATACATAAACAAATCAAATGAAGACACCGTTGATCAAAGTTAAGTATAATACTAATATGGATTTTCTTCATGATAGTCACTCATTTCACTCAAGTGTTTGAGGGTTGATGTTTAGCACAAAACTCCCTCTAAGAGACCACACTTCCAAAAGCTTACAAATTCACCAATTCTCTTCCATAAAGATGACGTGTTATGATGGATCAAAAGGGCTTTTATTCAAGGTTGTAATGGGGCTTAGATTTAAGTGGGTCAAAATGGTTGAAGGGTTTCTCATAAGTGTTCATAAAATACTAAGTGTAGAGGGATAATCAAATACAGATTCTGATATATGTATATGCATACAATGGACTACTCATTACTTACTAGTGTTGTTATATTTGGTTCTTTTTCTTTCTTTTTATTGCCCCTTTTTTTCATTTCATTTCATTTTTCTTTTCTTTTCTTTTCTCTTTTTTTATTTCCAAAAATAAGGAAACAATTGAAGCAACTATAAAAAATGCATAACATGAGTAGATGT
>JAOXYD010198827.1:0-22530 GCA_028565735.1 Pinacopodium congolense | reverse complement strand
CCAATCTTGATCTTTAAGCTCCAAACTGCAAATCAAACATTATGGGGCATCAATTAAACATTTAAACACTAATATAGTGGTCATAATTCATCAAATTAACCATAAAAACCATATCAATTTGACCCCTATCAGTAGGGAATCTATTTGCATAAGAGTAAGATCAAGCACATTAATTGGGCAATTACAATAGGTAAGAAAATCTCTTCTCCAATACCTATAATTCAAGATAGACGAATCATTCCAATTTCTCTTAGAGTAATAATCAGATTGCAAAACCTCAATCTTCTACTATTTAGAGAGTACCTTTTTTTGGATTTAAAGCTACTACATCTGTATAACTAGAGAAATCTAGCCTAAAAGAGCTATTAAATAGATACATCTTGACATCTAAGGTTAGGATACAAAATCAGGAAGCTTTTAATAAGAATTTGGAGAATCAGATGAGCTAGTTTACAAGCCTAATGAAGGAAAAAATATTAGGTTCATTGCTTAGCATTACTAAGGCCGACCTAAGAGAGCATGTTAAGATATCCCAATAAGAAGTGGTAAGGAGTTGAAAGGAGTTAAGGATAGCAAAAAGGATGAGAAGATCCGTAAGAGAGAAGATGGATTAGTTCGTAAGACTAGCAAAGAAGAGAAGAAGGAACTAGCTATGAAGGAGGATTGTCTTAGGTTATTTGCTGATCCAATCACAAATCTGGTAAGACTTAGAATACCTTATCCTCAAAGGTTTAAAAGTAATCAATTGAATAAGTAGTTTAATAGGTTTATAGAAGTTTTTTAAGTAATATTTCCT
Organism: Pinacopodium congolense; assembly: GCA_028565735.1. NCBI lineage: Eukaryota > Viridiplantae > Streptophyta > Magnoliopsida > Malpighiales > Erythroxylaceae > Pinacopodium > Pinacopodium congolense. The sequence continues at coordinate 21,734 of JAOXYD010198827.1, read as the reverse complement.
TTATTAAAACTTTAACACAGGTGCCTTTTTACTAAATTTCTTAAGAAAATCTTATCTAATAAGTGAAGGCTTGAAGAATCTGAAACTTTTAAGTTAAATGAGGAGTGTTCAACCATTCTATTGAAAATGATGCCACTAAAATTAAAGATTTAGGGAGTTTTATTATTCCTTACATTATAGGTGACATATATATAGATAGAATCTCAATAGAACTTTATGCCTTTATTTATTTTTAAGAAATTTAGACTAGCAGAGTCTAAACCAACAACATTTTTACTTTAGTTAATAGATTGATCAATCATATAAATAGAATAGTCATTGAATACATGTTCGTTAAAATAGAAAAATTCATCTTTCTAATGGACTTCTTAGTGTTGGACATGAAGGATGATTGTGATATTTCTATCATATTCAGGAGACCACTTATGGCTATAGGAAGGACTATCATTAATGTGTAACATAAAAAATTCATCTTAAAGTTTCAAGATAAAGAATTAGTTTTTGATGTCTTTGATACCATGAAGCATCCATATACCCATGACTCTTATAATTTCATTGATATATACTCTCATGACAGTAATCCTTATGTTGACATTTTTACATGATTTTTAAAGACAAAAACATAAGGTGTACTTGAGGATTTCATCAAGGAGTTTCAAGAGGCTCTTGGGGAACATGAAGCTAGTGTGGAGCATGCATTATAAACATAATATTGTATGAGCTTCTCTAAAGATCAATCAGGTTGTTTTCTAAGTCATCAACTTAAAAGCCTCTTATACTTAAAACTTAAATCCTTGCTTGCTTATTCAAAATAAGTGTTTTTAAAACTTCCTAAATACTTATCTGTTATTATTTCTTCTTTGTTAATAGAAATCATGGAGGAGAGGCTCCTAAAGGTACTTAGAGATCATGTGTAAGCCTAAGATGGACAAATGTAGATATAAAGGGAATTAGTCCCTCCTTTTGCATAAATAGAAATACCATGGAGTATGGAAATAAACCATTGGTATAACCCTTAAGACGACTCAATTCATATGAAGGATATATTCAAAGATGAGGTAGTAAAGCTTCTCGACACATGTATTATTTATTCCATTTTTAACATTAGTTACTTGAGTCTTGTCTAAGTGGTATTTAAGAAAGGAGGCATCACTGTTATGCAAAATGAAGATGATGAAATGATAAACACTAGGAAGGTTGCTTGGTGGAGAATGTATATAGATTATAGGAAATTAAATGATTCCATCCATAAAGACCAATTTTCATTATCGTTTATTGATTAAGTAATTGAGAAATTAGCCAAACATAGTTTTATTTTGCTTTAAATAAAATTTCTGGTTATTTTAAAATTCTTGTATAAAAGATTAAGAGAAAACTACTTTTACATGTCGGTACGGTACATTTTCATATAGATGCATACTTTTTAGTTTGTGAAATTCTCTAACTACATTTCAATGTTTCATGTTGACTATCTTTTCTAACATTTTTTAAACTTGCATCAAAATTTTCATAGACGACTTCTCTATTTTTTGTTTATTTTATGCATGTTTAGAAAATTTAGAGAAGGTCTTTAAGAGATGTGAATAGTCTCAATTATTTTAAATTGGGAAAAATGTCATGCTATGGTACAGGAGTGTAATGTTTTGGGTCATAAGATATCTAGTAAGGGTAGGTAGATTTAGCTAAGCTTGATGTCATTAATAAATTGCCTCCACTAACTTTAGTTAAAGTTATTAGGAGTTTCTTAGGACATGTTAGATTTTATCGATCATTAAGGGTTTTTTAAAATTACTAGACCTTTAATTGAGTTATTTGAAAAAGATGTTATATTTAACTTTGATGAAAATTATACGACATCTTTTAATTTATTAAAGGAAAAGCTTGTGAGTTCCCTTATACTTTAATCTCTTGACTGATCTCTTCCTTTTAAGTTAATGTGTAATGTAAGTAACTTTGTAGTGTGAGTTGTGTTAGGACATTAACAAGGTAAGTTTTCTTTAACTCATTTATTATGCAAATAGAACCTCCATTATACATCCATTGAAAAAGAGATGTTGGTGGTGGTATTTGCGTTTGATAAGTTTTGGTCTTATTTAGTTTTGTCTAAAGTTGTTGCCTATATTGATCATGCAACTTTGAAATATTTGATGACTAAACTAGATGAAAAACCAAGATTGATTAGGTGGGTTCTACTTTTACAAGAGTTTGATATTTAGTAAAAGGATAAGAAATTGGTAGAAAATTTTATGACTGATCATTTGTCATGAATAAATGAGACAATCATAGAGAGTATATCCAACAAAGACATCAAGAAGTTCTTTCTAGATAATAACTCATGGTTATGATAGCCACTCTTTGACTTATCGATTTTGTCAACTATCTTACTGGTAATATTCTTCCTCTTTATTTTACTTATCATCAAAAGAAGAAATTTCTGTCAGAGGTAAAACATTATTTTTGGGATGATCCCTTTTTATACAAGATTTATATAGGTGATATTATGAGATAGTATGTTCTTGAAAATAAAATGTTCTCCATATTGCATCATTATCATTTAGAGAAATAGGGGGCATTATAGGGCAACTAGAACGAAACATAAAGTCTAAGAATGTAGATTATATTGGTCTACACTATTTAGGAATTCATATAATTTTCAAATCTTATGATAGATATCAAAGGGTAAGAAATTACAATACTTAACCACTCCTTGCTAGATTAATAGTTTTTCCTCCTTATGGGTATAAAAGTGGCAGCAGGTATTAATAATAACAGTTGGAGTTAGGAATTCATAAATAATGAGTTTATCAGATCCATCTATGCTCAATCCCCTACCTACCCCCTAATATTTCAAAGAGGGATAAACTGGAATGGTTACCTTAGTTATGAAAAACTTATACTATTGTATCAACTTATAAATACCTAAGAACTTTTAATGTATCCTTTCCCTAGACAAAACTACTTTGATAAAAAAAACCATTTTGAGCCAGAGTTTCATTTTATGGCTAGCCTTTTTAAATAAGATTCAAACAAAGGACAAAATGTCCTATCTGAATTTTCCAACATTTTGCTCCCTATACATAATAGACCTGAAAAGCCATTCTCACCTATTTTTTGACTGCCATTACTTTAAATCAATCTGAAATGATGTTTGATTTCATTTTTAGATTAATTACTCATATAACTTATCCTCCCTTTATACCTTCTCCAAGTGGTTCCAAAGCTCCCCAAATATGAACCTATACTCCCCTTGACATAACATAATCAAAACTATCCTCCCCGTTTGTGTTTACATCCTTTGTAAGGAAAGGAGCAAGCAAACCTCTAGATATTTATCCATGGATCTTCGAAGCAACATCACAAAGGCGGGTCTCCTTAGTCACTAAGATTTCAAGCACCATAACAAATGAATTTAAACCTCTTTACTTTTCTTCTTTATTCTACTAACATCTATTTTACAGGTATTAGACAATCCAAGCTTGATACAATATTGATGATGAAAAAAGGAAATAAAATGGAAGCACATTATCTTAGGTGGAGAACTTCTTATCCGAAAAGGCCCTAGACCAAAAACCAACTTAGTCAAAAACCAATGAAATGCAAGAAAATAAGAGTGAATTATGAGGAACAACAAAACTCAAGGACGCAATGTATCATAAGATAGAATTGGAAAAGGAAGGCTCTGAAGGGATCAAAGCTAGCTGAACACATTACATAGATCAAGAAGAGATGGCAACTCTCCAATAGCCTCTCATCTGATGATTCTATACTAAAAATGTTTTAAGAAAATTATCATGAAAAGCATGGAAGAGGAAGGCTTAAATTGGTCAGATCTAATAAATTGCTTTGATTCTACCCTCCTGCCTTTGATTAGGTTTATTAAAGAGTTATGTGAACATTATTAACAAATTGAGCAACTAAAGAAGAGGAAGAAGGGTTCGGAGGGTACAGTTCAAAGTCTCTCCATAAATGAAAGGAGAGCCTTTTTCTCAAACCACTAATATATTTTGGTAGTAGCTATTTTTTTTCTCTATTGGACATTTTTTGATATCACACTTTATTTTATTCTTTTACTAACTTATACTAAGATATGGTTGTGAAAGTGTAAAGTAGGGATCATCCTTTTTGTTTGATGCTTCCTTTAGTTGATGCTCATATTAGCATGTATTTTTTATTTTTTTATTTGGTTGTTATTAGACTAGATAGTATTTAATTCTCATACACATAAACTCTTTCTTCTTTTTACATTAATATATAACTACTTTATTATAGAAATCATGACATACCACTAACTAATACCATAATCTATAAGGTTTTTTATGTGTGGGATATTGACTTCACTGGACTCTTCCCTAAGTAGTACCAACCAATACATTTTAGTTACAATAGATTATGTTAGTAAATGGATAGAAGTAAAAGCATTACCAACTAATGAGGTTACGAGTGTGATAGGATTGAATTATCTTATATTTTCTTATACATTTTAATTTGAGTTCAATCCTATTTTTTGTGCATAAATTCTAATTTTGTATTTAAATTGCGTTTCCATGTAGATTTAATTGTTAGACACTAATATGTGAGGAAAGAAAGAAGATTAGAAACAATTTAAAGCAAATTGGACCAAAAGTTTTCAATGAAGGAGCATATAAATAAAAAGAGAGGAGCTTGGCATGATGGAGCTTTCATAAGTTAGAAAAACACGCTTCTAATGCACCCAATTTACAAAGGTCATGCAAACTCCCTAGAGAGGCCAAAAGCAAGTTTTCAAGAGAGAGAAAACATGTTTAAGTGGAGAAAATGCTAAACAAGACAAGTGGTAGCTTTTAATTGGCAAGGAAGAGACAAAAACAAAAGCTTAAGCAAGCTTTCCATAAAAACAAAAAGTAAAGGGAGAGGAGCTCTCTTGCTTAGAAACATGTCCAATTCAAGATATATAAGGGGAAAAAAATGTTTTAAGGAAAATCTTTCCTTTAGAGGCCACATGATATGATCTTTTAAGACATAAACCAAAAGAATTTAAAAAGCTCTTGTAAAAGCGACATAGCCAAAATTATTTTTAAAAAGGCACAAAAGGCAAAGCAAGCACACAACCCTATGACTCTCTATGTATATATGTATATATATTCTTAGTCGACAGCAAATAGGAGGAGTTTCATTTTTCTCTAGTAGCTTAGCTTAACCGTCTTTCTTCTTTGTTTTCTTAGGATTTGATTAATTTTTTTCTTAATTTTTTGGCTTATTCTTTCAATTTCTGCACATTTAGTTTGTATTTTAGACCTTTAATACTTATTATTCTTAATATTTCTCTATTATTTTTATTTGTGTTATTTTATTTTGTTTTTAGTTTAAGTTTGTTTAAATATTGTATTGAAACTTTATTAATTAGTTAACATATGGTATTGATTTGTTTTATTTTTAGCTTTGGGTTTGCTAATTTCACATGATCTCTTTACTTTTTTCCAGCCTTTAGTTGTGTTCTTTTATTATGTTTATTGTTGGTTTATTGTTTTTTTAGTTAATTTCATAATATTTGCTTAAGTTGTGATTGGGCTAAAAAATATTGATGGATTTTGGATGAATAATTGTGAAACTTAATTAGGAATTGATTGGTTTTTATGATTTAGGTTAGGATTGAATTGTAATTCTAGTTAACTGACAGGGATTCATTCATAGGATTGGCCATCTTAGGTTTAATTTCTAATTCTATTGCTAGAAATGAACTTATGATATATAATAGTCATAGTGATTTCTATAAGTAGCAAATGGCTAATTGAAATTGTCAGTGAACTTAATTAACTTAGCCTAGGATTCTAGTTCTTTAAGTTATACAATCCAAGCTTGCGAGATTGTGATTTAGGCTAGTTGTTCTCTAATATTTAAAGCTACTATACCATTAAATCTAGATAGCTTATTCTAGGTTATCATGTAGTTAGGGATATTTTGAAAGCTTATTGAATTTATCTAAAATAGGTGGAATAAAGTGTTTGAAAGCTTGTTCAAACCTATATGTTAGTATCTTAGACCAATCACAATTTTTTTTTTTTTGAAGAGGATCAATTATAAGTCTAAAATCCTCGATATATCTTCCGCTTAGTTTTTTTTGTTGTCTTCTATTTATTTCTTTTATGTGTTTTTGTTTAGTTATTTTATGTTCATTAATTATCTTTATATTTAGTTTTAATGTCTTTGCATTTTAGGGGTTTTTCTTTTCTTTGTTTTTGTTTTGTGCAACATTAGGAATAGCTTCTAATCACAACCAGTTCTCTGTGGGATCGACCTTAACTTGCCATAGCTACATAGTTAGGTTAGTTAGATATTTTATTATTTGGTGAGCCGATGACAGTTCCTTTACTGGGGACCTAGTACTTGTGTTTTAGTTGTTTATAGTGTTTTGTTGTTGTTGTTGTTCTTATTCATCTTGTGTTCTATTTATTTTAAATTCACAGCTTTTTCTGAATTTGAGATCTTTTAGGGGTGATGGGTCATTATCAACATGTTTTTAAGTTTGGTTCTTATTTTTATTATCCTGATAATGAGCTTGATTCTTTTGTTACTTCCAAGTTAAAGCATCAAATGGTGAATTTCACACCTTTAATTGCGCAAGTTACGATAAATAAACAATAAGTTAAGGCATATGAAGTTTACTCATTTTTGGATTACCTTTTTTGTACATGTCTTGTTTTGTAAGATACACAATACAGGTTTGATTCTCCACCCGCATATTACCAAGATTAGTCATACTTCTATCCTTCACCTCGCCATTGGCACCATAAACTAATGAGATGTCATTGGAGGAGTTTGCAACAAGTTTGGTGACGAGCACTTTTCAATTTCAACAGGAAAAGAGGAGTAGTTTGAAAACCTTGGAAGATCAATTGTGCCAGTTAACAGACATGGTTTAGAGCATAAAATTCCAAGTCTCTTCAAGCGTTCTTAGCCAATAGGAGAGCGATGTTAAGGAGGTGTGAATTATTCCATAAAAGAATGGAGAACATTGGGAGCATTAAGAAGTAATAGAGGAAGAGTAAGAGCAGCTAGGAGAGGGAGAGCCACTTGTACAAGAAAAGGAGGAGGGTGCGTAACCTCCTTAGATAAGTGATACATTTTATGTTATTGGTAAATGAATTTTGCTTCCTTTTCCTAACAGTTTACAGGTGAAAGAAGAAGGAGAAGAGGAGAAGAAAGAGCAAGAGCCACAGGAAGTGAGGTTTTTGGAAGAGTTGTGGGCGAGTAAGCCAGAGGTTAAAGGTGGCAAGAAGGATTAAGAGTCTCCTCACCTATTAGCGATATTATTAAGGAGACCATCCTGGTGGAAGAAGGGAGATGTGCATGCCATAGAGTGGACCTTGGACTTTGATGGTGAAACGATGCAGTTCCATGCCTCCAAAGCTATGCAACATTTAATTTTCGAACTTGTTCTAAGGAACATTATTACAAGCTCATCTCTGAGTTTGAGCATGCTTCCTGTTAGGCTCAAGTATCCATTTAACAATAGATGATGTAAATATCAGGGGTCAAGCTTATAACCTTAACTAAGCGCTTGATGGGAGGCACCCCATCTATATCTTTTTGTTTTGAGTGTTTCTCTTTTATAAATATCTTTTAGTTGGTTTTCTTCAAGTGCTTTATTTGCTTTTTATGTGTTTTGGTTGTAGGTGGAAGATGTGTTACTTTATTCTTCAGGAGGAAAGCTATCATTTTTACATTTAGGGTTCATGACCTCTTTCAAATATAAGGAAGTATTTTTATTCCCATCCTTGTGTTCTTCATTGATTTTAGGACATTATGGATAATGTCCCATTTAAGTGTAAGGGTGGAGAAATTTTAAAATTTTTGCACACTTGAATTATTGTGAGTTTGATGGTGATGATTTGAATGTGGTAGATTGAATGATTTTGATCTTTAGTTAATAGTGAATTATGGTGCTTGAAAGGAATTAATGCTTTTAATTTGAAAAACTTTGCTTGACTCTTGAAATGATGCTAATTCTTTTTCTTTTTTCTTTTTATTTTGAGTGCATTGCATGTTTTTTGTGACTATTTTGTATGACGTTTGATATTCAAGTACATTTTTTGTATAGTTTATCATATAAATGTGGAATGGATGCTTGGAATAAAGTGGCAGAAAAAAAAGAAAGAAGAGAAAAGAAAAGAAAAGAGAGAAAAGAAAAAGAAAAAGAAAAAAAGAAAGAAAAAGAAGAGAAATGTGACTACGTTATTGTGTGTGTGAATAAAAAGAGCAAGTTTCACTCCGTTAGCTTTATTCTAATGAAGGTAGAAGTTATGAGTGGTGCTAAAAGCCATTTGAGATGGTGATCTAGCCTAGTAAACGGGGTGTTTAGGATAAAATGTTTACCTTAACATCATAAAGCTAGATGACTTATTAAACAAACATTGCTCGGAATGTGTGTGTGTGTTGTGTTTATAGTTGCTTTTAGTTATTTTAAGCATTCTTGACTACTTTGTGTGATAACAAATGCAAAATGGCTTAAATGTTAGATATTATACATATTGAGTTACCTTTTCACTAGCTGTGTGCTTTACTTGTAATTAACTTGTTTTTGATCATGATATAGTTGAAATTATTGAATTGTGTTAAAAGCATTAATTGATTTCTATTGTGCTTAATCAGCTATTAATTATTGATTGGAATTGTTTTAGTGAAGAATTTAATTTATTTCTTGAGGACAAACAATAGTTCAAGTGTGAAGGTATTTGATAGGATTGAATTATCTTATATTTTATTATACATTTTAATGTGATTTCAATCCTATTTTTTGTTCGTAAATGTTTATTTTGTGTTTATAGTGCATTTCCATGAAAATTTAATTTTTGGATACAAATAGATGAGGAAATAAAGAAGATTAGAAGCAATTTAAAGTAAATTGGAGCAAAAGCTTTCGATGATGGAGCATATAAATAAAAAGAGAGGAGTTTGGCATGATGGAGCTTTCATAAGCTGGAAAAACACGCTTCCTAATGGACCCAATTTACAAAGACAATGGAAACCCCTCTAGAGAGGCCAAAAGCAAGTTTCTAGGGGAAGAGGGCAAACATGTTTTAGTGGAGAAAATGCTTAACAAGACAAGTGAAAGCTTTTAACTGGCAAGGAAGAGGAGCTCTCTTGCTTGGACACATGTCCTATTCAAGATGTAGAAGAGGAAAAAAATGTTTTAAGGAAAAGCTTTCCTTTAGAGGCCACGTGCATTGATCTTCTAAGGCATAAACCAAAAGTTTTTAAAAAGCTCTTGTAAAAACGACATAGCCAAAAACGTTTTTAGTAATTGACAAAAGACAGTGGAAGCACATAGCCTTAGTAGCTCTCCATATATATATATATATATATTCTTTGCTGGCAGCAAATAGGAAGAGCTTCATTTTTCTCCAGTAGCTTAGCTTAACCGTCTTTCTTCTTTGTTTTGTTAGGATTTGTTTAGTTTTTTTCTTAGTTTTTTGTTTATTCTTTAAATTACTGCACATTTAGTTTGTATTTTAGACCTTTAATACTTGATGTTCTTAATATTTCTCTATTTTTTTGTTTGTGTTGTTTTATTTTGTTTTTAGTTTAAATTTATTTAAATATTGTGTTGAACCTTTGTTATTTAGTTAATATTGGTATTGTTTTCTTTTCTTTTTAGCTTTGGGTTTGCTAATTTCTTGTGTTTTCTTTATTTTTTTTCTAGCCTTTAGTTGTGTTCTTTTATTATGTTTATTGTTATTTTATTATTTGTTTTAGTTAATTTCATAATGTTAACATAAGTTATGATTGGGTTAGAAGATATTGATGGAATTTTAGATGAATAATTGTAAGAATTGATTGGATTTTGTGATTTAGGTTATGACTAAATTGGAATTATAATTAGATGACATGAATTATGGATTTATTCATAGGATTAACCATCCTAGGTTTCGTTTCTAATTCTATTGCTAGGAATGAACTTATGATATGTAATAGTCCTAGTGATTTATATATTTAGCAATAAGCTAATTGAATTTGTCAGTGAATTTAATCAACTTAATCTAAGAGTCCAGTTCTCTAAGTTACATAATTTGAGCTTACGAAATTGCAGCTTAGGCTAGCTATTTCCTAGTATTTAAAGCTGTTATGCCATTAAATTTAGAGAGCTTATTCTAGGTTTTCATGTCATTAGGGATATTTTCAGATTTTGTTGAATTTGTTTAAAATCGATGGAGTCGAGGGTTTAAGAGATTGTTCAAATTTATAGGCTAGCATCTTAGACCAATCGCAATTTATTTATTTTGATTATCAATTTTAAGTCTAAATTCTTGGATATATTTTATCCCCAATTTTTTTATTGTCTTCTTTTTATTTATTTTATGTGTTTTTTGCTTATTTTTTTGTGTTCATTAATTATCTTTGTGTTTAGTTTAAATTTCTTCACATTCTAGGGGCATTTCTTTTCTTTGTTTTTCTTTTGTGTAAACTTAGGAATAGCTTTTAAACACAACTAGTTCTCTGTGGAACTGACCTTGACTTACCTTAACTACATAGTTAGGTTAGAGTGTAACAAAGATTTTAAAGAAAAATAGTTTTACTTGTTTTAGGACACATAGGACCAATATAAGTGATAGAGATTCATATTTTTGTAATAAACTTTTTCACATTATAACTATAAATTGACTTACAAGGTTGCTGCACCATATTATCCTCAAACTAGTAGAAAAGTTGAGGTCTTTAATAGGGAATTGAAGAAAATATTAGAGAAGATCTTTATTGCTTCCAAGTAGGATTGGTCACTAAAGCTAGAAGTTGCCTTTTGGGCATATAGGATTACCTTTAAAACTCCAATAGGCATGTCACTATTTAAGATAGTATATGGAAAATCTTTCCATCTATTGGTAGAGTTAAAGCACAGAGCATATTAGGCTACTAAAATTTTAAATTTTGATTTATAGTATGTAGGTGTGAAGAGACTTATGAAGCTTAATAGGATTAATGAATGTAGGTTTAATTCTTATAATAACTCGAAATTATATAAGGTTCAAAGATGGAAAGATAAGTACATCTCACACCCTAACTTTAAAATGGGTGATAAGATACTAATTTATAACTCCTGAGTTCGACTTTTTCCTGAGACGTTAAAAGTTAAGGTAGTATGACCCATTCGAGGTAACTATAATTTTTTCATTTGGAGTCTTGGAGGTAAGGAAAAAGAATGATGAATATTTTAGGGTGAATTGATAGAGAATAAAATTATATATGTCCAGGTTGGTGGAGGAAGCAAGTGAAAAGCTTTTACTTCATGACACTTCATCCTCTTCTTAGTGATTTTTTATAGTACTTTTTTCGTATAAGCATAAGATTATATTTCTTGCATTTTACTTCATTTGCAATTTTCTTTTGGTTTGATACTTTCACTTTCTTTTATTTGTTTCTAGTTTCTTGATTAAGACCCACAAAGAAGGCCACAAAATGCCCCTAAATGATCTTCTTAATAGGAGTTTTCTTAATTTTCCTTCCCTTTGTGTTTTTATTTGATTACATGAACATTATGAACAATGCTCAATTGAAATATTGAGGTGGGGGTGGAGGTGGGGTAGGGGGAATGAAAGGAAAATTAATCTTGCTAGATACACAATTGGATTAATGTGAGTCTTTTTAGTAGCTAACTTAGATATTTCATTCAAGAATCATATTAGAGTTCAGTTAAATGTTAATTGGTATACCTTGATGTAATTAATGTGATTAGTGTAGTTAGTAAGGAACAATTTTTGTTTAATTATGAGACTTTTATTAATTATAGTTGTGAATGTATGGTAAAGTTGATTACTATTATATAATGCTAAATTAAAAGAAGCTTTATGTTGATTTTTATATGAAATTGGCTTAGAATTTAAGATATGCATGATGAATTAAATTATTTAAGTGAATTTAAAAGTCTATACAACTAGTTATCAGTATTGGTGAATAAGGAAATTTGATTTGCTTTATAACTTTGGAAAATGGAGGCTTAAGGATCATTAGGATATTTTTATGTATAGAAAACATGTGCATGAATCAATGTGACTTATTTTAAGCATTATGGCATAAAACATATAATGAATAAATTAGAAACAAATCACTCTGCTAGCTTCATACTAATAAAAAAATCAAAGTTAAAGAGTGGTGTTAGTAACCAGTTGGTGATAATGATCTATTTAAGTAACTGGGAGTATTCACAATAAGGTCTTTATCTTCGCACAAAAGGACTTGGTGACTTCCTAACCAAGTCTATAATGCTCAATTAATAAAGTATGTGAATGTTTTTAGAAATTGAAGTATGTACCTTATATGTGTTCATTGTATATATGAAATTTATTTAAAGTTTGAAAAAGGCAGGACGTAAATTGGATTTACTTGTAAATCAATATGAATAGTTGGTTTCATAGCTTTTTTTTAGGATCTTTTATGATTCAATGAGTGAAATAAAAGACATGAGCTAATTGGATTACCTAGGAAGAGCTTGCATGACGACCTATATAGGTTTCTTAAGATTTAGTTTTATGTATGAGGAATTGACCTTATTATATGTAATGGCTATTTATGTTAATCTATGATCAAAATTGAGTTAGTCAGTATTATCTATATCTAATTAAATGGGATGTGTTGAGCATTTAATTAACCTTTAACCATATTTAGAAGATTTTCTTATAAGTATATGAGTAAGTTGCTTAAGGACAAGTAATAATTTAGGTGTGGGGGTGTTGCTAATAGATAATCTACATAAGTTTTAAGGTATAATACATAGTGTTATGACTTATTAAAAGCATATATTCAAGTTATTTATGAGTTCTTTTTGTCAAGTTTTAGGTTTATGAGGATTTTGGAGCTTAAGAAATGAAAATGGACCAAAAGGATAAAATGGATGCATTTTGAGAGCATTTTATTGCCAAAATGTCACAAGTCAAGTTCATAACCTATGTAACAGTTGTGATATAAGTCTTGAAACTTCTAGATAAGTTTCGCACCTTTCCTTATAGTTATGGCATGAAATAGTGTAATTTTCAACCTTAATAGTAGGTATTAATGGTGCCATTGTGCTCTAAGTGAACTATCATTATAGTTAATCTCCATAATAGTATAACAATGTTGTAGATCAATAGTGCCATTGATGCCTGGTTAAGCTGCCTATATAGTCCCATTTTTAGACTTAAAAGAGCAATCTTGTGAGATGAAAAGATGATTTCATCCTTGTTTTTCATTAACTAGATTCGGAATCTTAGCAGCTGCTTAAAGGGCTATAAAAACACCTGTTATAGCTTAGAAAAACATTAGATTAGATCATAGTTTAGCATACATTGTTTCTCATTGTCTATTGTTAGTTTTCCATCTTTCATTATTTTGATGATTGAGACTCATAGGCGCATCCAAGTATTGAGAAGAGCCAGAATCAACAGGGATAGGCCAAGTCTCAATTTTATTTCTGTAACTTTTTCTTTTTATTTATGTTAACTCTATAGTTATTTTCATTAAAGGAATATGCACGTTATGATTATATCTTGGTTTTCATTGATGAATAAGTGTGTAAATTGTTTTAACTATATCTCGATTTTCATTGATGAATATGTGTGTATAAATTTTTTTAACTATGTTTAGGAAATTATATGGGTTATGAATGAATAACATGAATGATTTTTACCTGATTAAATGCTTAATTCATCTTGATTTCATTGGTAATCAAATGTCTACCATCAATGGTTTTTAATTATTAAAAAATTAATTAAGTAACACGATTGAATCTAAAAGTAAATCTAATTTTAAAGTCTTCTATGAGTCCTAAATCGAGCAAACTTAGAATTAGGGTTCTCATTGTTCATGCCTTTTTTTCCAAATTTTTTATGGATCAATTAAAGAATATGAGTTTAAAGGAGACAAGATGTTTTTTTTTATCATCATTAGTAATGTCTTGATTAAGGGAAGTACACCTTAAATTATTCCAACACCTAAGATTGTAAGTGATTAACCCATCCAAATCTGAAACCTTAGCAAGTTCATATCATTAAAAGAGTCTTAATTAGTTAATCACTATTTGATTGAATTCACAGTTTATTTATTTTAATGAATCTTACATTTTTATCAAATTAATAGCCAAATTTTTTGGGATAAATAAACTTTATATGACTTAGTAATTATAAATAAGTTCTTGAGGAATATGATACTTGCTTAAGTATTGTCTATAATACTTATTGACAAGGTGATTTTAGTCAATTATACACAAAATTAGCTGAAATAAATATATCTTTTAACTCCCAAATTCACATTTAATGTTAAACCAACTTTTCAGGAAGTGCCCTAATTGCAATAAGTAATATAGTGAAGTATATTTAAGACTTCAAGTATCGATCTCACAAGAAAGTGTGTATGTGATGTAAGTACTAGGTCAATGTAATTACGATTATCTTAAGAACTATGGTTTTATAAATTAAGAAATTAAAATAAAATTTCAATCAATTGTAAAAGCGTTTAAGGTTGCTTTTTCTTAAATTATCCAGTTAAATATTTGGTAATTGATGACTTAATTGATGGATTAGTGATACTTAATCTAGGGTATCTTCACTAAATCCAGATAATGATATGGTTAAGACACTCGCTTATCTATATTGGTCTTATCATGAAGTTTGGTTTTGCTTCAAACTTAGGGAACAAGCTTAAAGCTTAGGAAGTCTAATCCTAAATTTCCCTAATTCAAGATTAGCACCCTCATCATTAACTAAGTCTTTCGTTATTTCACTGATTTAAACTACGTTATTTATTGATTTTTCTAATAACCTAAGTAGAGATTATTAGATCCTAGATTATTTGATAATAATATCCTAAGTGATTCGTTTAGGACAAGCTTTAAGCATTTAATAAATAAATATTAATTCACTAATAATGTATTAACTATTAATTAATACAATTAACCATCAATAAACATATTTAACAACTTAACTTAACTGAAAATTTACATTAATAAAAAAATTAATAAAAGATTAAAAAATAAACAACTTAAACAACATAAACCTTACGTAATTAATAAAAACAACAATAATAAACATGATTAAGAGTTTAGATATCACCAAACAAGATTATAAGATGATAATTTAGCTTTAAACCATGTGATTATGCTACTGGATCCACTACAAACAATATACAACGTGATTTACAAAAGATTGAAACAAAAACAACTTAAAAACTAAGATAATATAAAAACATAATAAAAAGAATGATTTTTTAACCTAAGCTACTCGGTTATGGAGTCTGTAGACGTCCTTTACTTATAAGGAAAGAGCATCTATTAATTGGAGAAGAAGAAAAGCTGCAATTGTGAAAAAATTTGTTGGAAAACGCCATTGCTGATGAAATACCACCAGCTTACCAACTCAATATGCTAGGCTAGAGATCGCTGTATTGGTCCTTTTATTCGAGGCAATATGCAAGGTTCAGAGGACAATATGATAGGCTAGACAGATCATCGTATTGATCCTGAAACTTGATATTCTTGCTTCTTTTTTGCACATTTCTCGAATTCTTCACATCAAGTTGTAATTTAAAACATTTCTAAACATAAATTAAACATTTAAGCACATAAATAAGAGTAAATTTACATAAAAGAATATCTAAAAGCACTATGAATTTAACCCCTAATAACCCTCCCACACTTAAATGCTTGCTTGTCCTCAAGAAAACTAATCTATCATAATTTTCAAAATAGGAAATAATAGAAAAAATCAAAATTTTCAAGTGTAATAATTGAAATCTTTTCCTAAACCATTCAATTATAAAAAAAATCATTAAGACGTTATAATAATTAATTAAGTATGTCAATTAATAAATGAATTTAGATAACATATGTTTCTTCATATTGCAACCTGATTCACATAAATCATTTCTTTACATAAAAGGAATATTCACAAAGTAAAATGCAACATCATTAATAGTTGCTCTTGTATCTATATATGTATTTAATTTTTTATTTTGAATTATCACTTGAATAAGAGTTGTATTCGGATTGATCTTGTTATGAATTTGACACAATAAATTCTTCTACATAACATAAATTATAGATGCTCATATTATTAAGATACCAAATTGCTTTTTTATGTTCATCATATTTGACTTGATGTGAATAATTTAAATAATCTTTTCCAAAAAACTCTCTATATATTTCTTTAACAATAATATTTAAAGCTGGATTTAAACTGGTTGCTTGTTGATATTTGGCTAAAAATTTTATTATGTCGTTTTAATCTAATAACCAAGCTAAAACAATGCCTTTTTGTTTTATAAATAATAAAATTTAAGAAAGTATCAATTTCCATGTTTTCAAATGTTTTTTCTAATTGTATTAATAATGAAACCAAACTATCTAGCTTCTTTTTTAAGATCTCCATCCGGGTTGTCAAGGATACTTTATGGTTTACTATATGTGCCCTATAAGATCTTCTCAAGTGTTTACAATTATCACATACTTGTTAACCTCAAGCAACTTAAACTAAACCTCCACTAATGCCATGAACCAAACTATCTAACTTCTTTTTTAAGACCTCCATCTTGGTTGTCAAGGATACTCTATCGTTTACTATATGTGCCATATAAGGTCTTCTAAATTGTCTTTTTGAATAGAATTAGAAGTTGCTAGTGGTCTAAAATTCTTTTTTAGATTTTTGAACCTCATAAGTAATCAAAATTTGTTCATCCATTGACTCAATTACATTGTTTAATTAACTTTTCTAATGACTAGAGCCCATTCTTAGTCCTTAATCACCTAATAATCGACCCTGAGTGTTAAATATAAGATAGATAATTAAGTATTTAATTAAACAAAGATCTTTAAATACAAAAGAAGATAAATAAGATAATAATTAATCTATCTACTAACCTAAACATAGCGAATAAAAATTTAGTCATGTATATTTATAAAAAAACAAGAAGATATAATTGAGAATAAGAGTTGGAGCACTAAAAAAATAGAAGATTAAGTGATAAAGATGAATATCCTTTGTTACAATTGTGATTATGCTATTCAATTTATTAAGATCCACTCTTAGAACACTTAAAACTCAATAGTTGATGTCTCTATAAAAAAGTTAAGAAAAAACCACTCTAGACTATTCTAAAACTTGCAAACTAAGCTCCTCCTTTATGGTTGTTGATGGCTTTTAGGTTTTTAGCCTCATTAAGGGGTGGAAAAGATTAAATTACCTTTGAAATTCATGTTTTGGTCATACCATACGTGGATATAATAGCCACTTGACATTGCCCCTTTAACCCTAATCTTGTCAAAACTCATACTTGTGCTTCTTCCTCCAAGCCTTCTTCTTGTCACTAGTGGCACACCTCTTACGCATTGAGTTAACAAAGATACCCATTTTTGTAGAATTAGGGCTTTAGGATTACATTAAGCAATTATCTCCATAGCAACAATATTTGGAGGCTTAATACTAGAAACTACTCATAAAGTAGTGAGGCTATAACTAGGAAGACCAGGATTCTTAATATGGTGTATAATGCATCTAATAATGCACTGGTGCGAACTCAAACTTTAGTGAAGAGTGTCATTGTTTAAGTGGATACAACACCTTTCAAATAATGGTATATACAGCACTATAGGGTTGAAATTGGTCGAAATAAGAAAACTATAGCTTTTGGAAAGAAGGAATGGGAGGAAGGAGAACCTACATCTAAATAGGTGAAGGACTATAAATAGGTTAGGGGTCTCATTTATATATCCATTCTAAAATGCATAGAGGTCCCTTTGTATAACCTTCTTGGAGTAATAGCAAACTATCTCACAAAGAATAGGCACATTTTATAATAATTTTCCTTCTATATCCAACTTTAGTTGAGTTTATGTTACCTTCCTTAAGACCTGGTAACTATACTAATGCACATGTTGGTCTCAAAGGAACACACTGGTCAACTATTCCTTCATTAAAATGGTTTTTAACAAAATTTAGCAGACCTTAACACATTCAGATCCTAATACTTTCAAGTACTTTCATTTCAATCCTTAATACATCATAACATATTTTCAAATACTTTTCATATAAACTTTAATACATTCACACAATCTTAACATATAACCTTAAAAAAACTTCCTAACATTTGCAAACACTTATCCAAACATGCCTTACCACATTCACACACTCTAATTAGTCCAAAAAAAAAGGTTTTAGAGTATTAAAAGGATCATTAAAATTAATCCGTACAAAATTCCTCTTAATTATGTATCCTACATGTCTAAACACTAAGTATGAATGCAAAATGCATGATTTGAACCCTTTAACACTATAGAAAGACCAAGATAAGACTTACAATTAAAAAGTATTACAATAAAAAGGTACAAAGTCTAACCTATTAATTCACTATCTTGGTATGATCTTCCATTTATCAATTTTATCTTCATGTTTTATCACTTTTGCTCTAAGGCTCCAAAATACATGTTATAAACAGCTTTTGTCTTTAAACCAACAATTTGCCTTCAAACCTATCTTTTTAAAATATTAATACTAAATGCATTAGTTGTATTATTTTCTCATCATCAAAACTTAGGTATAACCTACCTTGGTTCAACAATACCATCACTATATATATACTTGTCAATAATCATATAATATACAACAATTTAATATTGTATATACTACTATATAATTGTAAACATACCACTACCTAATACATAATATACCATGCATTAATAAATAACATATTATCACTTTACAAAAATCATACTATAATGACTATGTGTAAACTATATCATCACCATGAAAAAACTATACCATTATTATGAGCAAGGCATATCAACATTTCATATCCAACATACATAAAATATTTACAAGGCATAACACTACTTAATACAAAAACAGACCATCATTATGGACATTTATAACATCACTTAATAAACAATCATAGTATAAATATTTTCAAAATCACTTATAACATTTCTCAAACATGCTATTTATATAGTATCACATCATCAAATATCATAACTCAAATACTTCAACATTGTCAATATGCATTACTTATAAAACATAAAAATTATCAAAATCTCAATACTAATTCTAAGATTGATATCATCAAAACTCAAACTTATCATCACATGTCCAAAACTTGTCATATGATTACATATGCAAAGCCCATAATTAAATTATTTTAAGAACACAAAGAACTCAAATGGCATCAATGCCATAAACTTCCCTTAAACACTTGTATTATAGCTTCTCAAAACATTCAAACTCCCCCTAAATATATCATATCAAGGAGTAGTACAAACATGAAAGAGATAATAAATAGTAAATATACTTTAAAATCATAATTCATAAGCATAAATAACATTTAAAATGTAACTCCCCCTATATAAGACACTTTTGTATTACATACTACTCTCCCTCTTTTTTTAAAATAACATAATATAACATTAAAATAAAACAAGATTCAAAAGCTTGTAAAAATTGTTAAAACTCTCCCTTAATTAAGAAAATTCATAAAAAACTTAGCAAAACAATCTTAAGAAAATTTAAAAGTTAATTTCAATAGCAAAAGATAAATACTTAGGCCCCCCCAAGTTTATGCATCATAAAACACTAATATGAGATAATATATTATCAAGTTTTTCCACCTTTTTATAACAACATAGAATATACCTATCAAAATTATCAAAACTCTTCCTTACTTAATTGATTTTGATTTTAACTTTTTATAGATTTAAGATAATACAAAATAATCAAACATGTCAAAATGCTCCTAAAAATAATTTAAGATCACATTTTCTCTCAATCTTAGAAAGAATATAAATGTGTCAGTCTATAAGCATCTAAAATGAGTCACCATAATTTAAATGTCCTGTGCAAATCTATAAACATCAATCATGAATCATCTAACACCATCATGAATTAGGAGATCTAATAAGGAGAAGCCAACACTATAAAATGCATCATGTAAATCATCATATTCTTCATTATATCATTAACATCATTTAAATGATTGTCTCCCCTACATACATGCAATCAAAACAATCAAATGAAATCACATACTAAATTTCTTATACATAATTACAAATGATATCAAACTATTATAGGGTATCTAAAATAGCTAATATCTTATAAGTGCTTTCCCTATATAAAGTATTTAAAAGTTTTAAGTTTTTTCATTAAAAAAGATATTAATAGTTTTACATGATTTCCAATTTTTTACTAATCATGAAAAATCTGGTTGTAGAACATTAATGTAAATATTTTTAATGAAATTAGTCTTCTCCCTTTTATCTGTACAAAATATTCCTTCAATCTAAAATTGAACTTCAATCAATTAGACTCCAAAATTCATGACTAAAAGATATTTAAAACAATTCAAAAGTACCACTCAATATGATCATTTATAATATCAAGAATCATCCAATTTCATTTCATGTACTAAAAATAACTAATATAGAATTGAAGTAATTATGTACCTCACTATTTATGTATCTTAGCTGTCATTTCATTTCTTCTCCCACTTGGTTCAACAGTGTGTCTTAGTGATTATCATTTAAACTTGGAGATACCCTTGACGTCCATTTACCTAAAAGACAAGTTTTAACGAGTTTTTGGAACCTACATTAACTTAGGTCCTCGGGGTTAGTAAATTTTCTACCTTTTAAACTCTTGGTGTAATATTCTAACATTCTAATTTATTATAACAAAAATTCTCAATATGTTTATAATATCTATAATAATTTAAAAAATATTGGCGTATGCATTCTATATGTATATCAATATTCATATCTAGGTTTTAAGTTATTATACATCCTAGATTTATGATATTATGGCCTAGTATAAGTATTTTGTCTAAGTTGGTGTGACGCATTTCTAGGTGTTATCTCACTATATAACATCCTTTAATGAAAATAGGACCTAGGATAATAGTGAGAAGTGTTTATTATGTCATGTATATGCCTATAAGAAGCATGAATATGTTTTGGGCCACCTTGTCATACAGTGTTTTGAATCAAGGAAGGTTCCAATCGTAGTAGTTTTAATGATAAAAAAAACATCATTATTACTATTGATTTAAGTTTGCATGGTGAAATTTAAAGATAGGCTATTTCAAGATGATTCCACATGTAAAGCATGAAGTTTGAATGGCTAAGAAGAAGCTAAAGGAAGAACAAAACATATGAAAGTAACAAGACCTTATTTAGGGTATCTTTCATTCAATTGTAAGTTTTTCTTATTGTAAAATTGACTTAGGAGCTTAATTTTGATCATACATTGTACATAGTTTTTAAAAGTGGCATAAAGTTTCATATCATAGGCATTGAATCATTTTATTATTCATATGGTCCAAAATTATTTTAAAGTCTTTTTTTAAGTCTTATTTAATGTTTGGATAGTTAAGAATTGCTTTAGCCATTTTTTTTTGCATTTTTAGAATTAAAATTTGATTGGTTTAAGCCCTTTTGTTGACATACCTCAAATTTGTCGACATTTGAATTATCATCATTCAATCTGATTTTTCAGTACCCAAATCATTTTTTATTACTTAAAAATTATCATACACATTTTTCCTAATATCTTAAGAGTGTACTAGAATTTCATTTCATTTTTCTAAGCATTCAAAACATTTATTGAAGCTTTAAGAAGACATATTACTAGAAGTTGTCTCCAACACTTCTATATTTATTTATTTAGAATAAAATTAGGATAAACCCTAAAACGTTTAAGAAAAAATGCAAGCAGCAACATAAAAAACTCTATCAGCCTCCTAGGCCTCTCCAAACT
>JAOXYD010198818.1:0-22532 GCA_028565735.1 Pinacopodium congolense | reverse complement strand
AATGGTAAGGGAAGAGACACACAATACATTTTATTATAGTTCAGAGCAGTCCACTTGCTTTTACGTCTAGTCCCCAACACCACTTGTTGAAATTTTTGTACTATTGTAATAAAAATAATACAATGATAGGTAATAGAATTTCCTTTTTATGGTACAAGGACAACTTTCTCTCTTTTCTTTTGCGTTAGGCTAAAGAATAACCTCACAATCTAAAAAATTACTCTTGAAAATATTTTACTTAAGTTCACTTTATTCATTTAAAGTCGTTACAAAAACTATTAGTTTATAGCCGTTGCAAAAACTAGTAGTTTATAGCTATTGCAAAAACTAGTTGTTACAAAAACTAGTCTTTATAACAACTAGGGATAGGCTCTTAGTTTAATCAAGCCCAAAACATACCAAACAGAACCCATTTTAATTCTAAACCCAATCAAATATATTTAAACACATATTAATCCATATCTAATATATTTTATATAATTATAAAAATTTAACAAAACTAAAAACATATAAGTTTTATTAATTTCTTTAAACTGAAACTTCCATCTTTTTTCTTATCACTTAATTTATCAAATTTCCAATTCATACAATTTAACCAACCTTATTAATTCATATTCTTATTCAACAAATTCATACATCAAGAGGATTTTTTAAATAAACACACATCAATCACATAATTCCTCTTGATTATGCACATATATGCATTTTCTAAGTTATGTATGCAAATATGTATGAATGAGCCTCTTAAATAACCAAAATGAACTAAGTAAAATTTAACATAAAAATTACATAAATAAAGCTATATCAAATCTAATTTGATTCTTTAATGACTTGAGTCTTAATATATGATCTTTATAAACTCTGATTAAGCATTAGGAGTCTTTAAGCAAATTCACTTAAACTTTGTCCATACACCTATCTTTCTACACATTTAGACAAATATTAGTAATAGATTTTTTTTTAATTGTCAAAATATGGTGCAACTGCCTTTGCTTTAACAAAAGGGATAATAAAATAAAGTTATGAGATTCATAAATGTATATATTACTACTTCATACTTATTGATGCTACTAAATGCTCTTCCTTTTTCTTTTCTTTTCTTTTTCCATTTTTTTTCTTTTTCTTACATTTTTTTATTTTATTATTCTTCTTCTTCTTTATTTGTATAATCATGAAGAAACAATGAACAAAATAGCAACTAAATGCAATGTCGTCTAAGAGTAGAAGTATCACTCAACTTATCTAAAAAAATATAGATAAAAATCTCAAACTAATGCATCATTGAGCACTTTATTAAAATTTTTATTGGGTAACTTAATGGGGTTTGAGGTTTTTAAATGGGGGTATTTCAAGAAACAAAAGGTTAAAGGCTCAACGTGTGTACCAAGGTATAATAAAATTGTAGGTCATTTAAGTCAAGCATTAAAATAAAAAGGGCCTTAATCTTTACTATCTAGCATGCATCTAGTAGATTTAAACCAATTCAAAGAAAGTTCTTAAGGTAATTACCTAAGGAAACATCACACATACAAGGAAATGAAATGACTATAGAATGAAGCCATAAAGCCTCAATTCCTCACATAGGCTTAAATGAAAATCCATTATGCTACTATATACTACCTCATTGCTTAAGGGTCAAATGGGTAAGCTTATACAACCAACTACTTTCATAACTAAACATGGTTCACTCTCCACTCAAGTAACCTAATCTAAGTTAAATCATACATTTAATCTCATTCCGACTAGTATGATAGATTCTCATGGTAGCACATTCATCACAATGATCCAAGTGCGGTTCCATTGTGTTGAACTAAGGTGGTTCTAATCATATATTTTGATGATGACAAAACATTATTTTTGCTAATGTTTGATTTTTGATGTGCAATTAAGATAAGTAAATGGTTAAAGTGAAAAAACATGTTTGTGGAGAAAAAGTAGAAGAGATCAAGGATTGGATGATCAAAAGTTTGGACATTAAGAGAGTGAAGATCAAGTTTATGAAAGGTTTAGGAAAGGGCTTAAGGTGTATGTATCCTAAACTTGATTCTTAATCGATGCTTGAAATGGGCTCTCACATTTACATGAACATTTGCATATAGGCATATAGGAGTTGAATTGTGGTTTAAGTGATTAATTAAATTTATTTATGTCATTAACATATTAGGAATTGAATTATAATGGCACATAGGCTAGATGTTACATAATTAAGTTGAAATGTGATAAATTGTATTAATGTATACTTCTTGATGATTTTAAGTGAATTCAATTATTGATTGAAATTATTTATATCTGTCTTAACTTGTTTAAATATCTTTGTGATATGAATTTTGGTTTATGAAAGGTTTAAGAATTGTTTGAAAAGGTTTGAAACTTGTTTAAATATGAAAAGTTCATAATGAAGGTTACTTATTATGTTTTGAATCAATTGATATGTTTAAATGAATTGAGTGATAAATTGAATGTTGATCATATCCATTTGAAATATCAAAAGTGTATATTTTCTCAATTCATAGGCCAATTCTTGATTTTAAATTGCTTGAAGCCTAAATTCATGTAGTCTTAGGACATGATTTAAAAAATGTTTAAGCCAAAATTATGTTAGATTGATGTTACGATGATTTTGGAGCTTGATTAAATTTTATTTTCTAGTTTTTCTGGATATATACAGTGACATATGTTGATTTAAGATAGTCTATCTAACCTGTCGTATTGGGTTTCTAGAAAAAAATTGAATATGGCAAGATAAAAGTCGCCGTATTTATTGCCAAACCGCAGTATTCATCCAACAGTTTCTAACAACTAGTTTATTTTTTGCTCTATTGTCTTTATTCTCCATGCTAATGGCTATTTCTTGTTTCCAATGACTTCAAACCTCTCCCAACACTATCAATATGATTCCTAAATACCTTAACATGTTTTAGAACCTTTGAAAAACAAATTACAAAGATCAATCATTTAAATACTCAAAGCTTTCTTTATTTTCTGTACATCTTTCATTCAATTCTTATTTTCATGTTTTAAATCAGTTTTTCATGCAGTATAATTTGTGTTTTCAATTATTTTAGATACAAACAAACCCCAAAAATCTTTTAGTTGATTTGTTTGACTCATTATTTTGTCTGTTTCTAGTTTTCAAAATCCCATATACCAAAACTATCTCTATATTAGTTGAAATTTTCTAAATTTCTTTGTTCTTCAATTTTAAGCTTACAAAACCATTTTTATTGATACAAAATTATCATAATCAATTTGATTAAAGTCTCCAAAGTGCAAAAAAGCTTTTACTTTGGTTTTTAAGCACTCATAAAGTTTGTTTGATGTCCAAGAACACAAAACACTTAAAACTGTCTAGTTTTTGTGCAGCTTGAAAGTTCTCTTTGATTTTGATTTTAAATCAGTTTCTAGGGTGTAAAATTATAGTTTTATGTTTCCTTAAGGTCCTAGCAGCATGTTAGTATATTTGTTTTGATTTTTAAGCTATTATATTGTGTGTTTGAGCTTAATTTGTAGGTTATACCAAAGTTGTCTATGTTTGACTTTTTTGTTTTGTTCCTGATTTAATCCACTTATTTGATGCTCTAAAATTGTTTTATTACGAAATTTGTTGTTAACATATAAATTTAAGTTGCACTAGGTTTTTTTCATTTATTTCACATCATTTTATTGAGTAAAATCATTTGTTTATAGGCTGGAACTTTAAGATTGTATATTTTGACAGTTTATATTTATATAGATTAAATCAGAATTTTTAGGGCTTTAATTGTGCTTTTTCTAGATATATTTGATTGTTAATAATCTATTGATGTGTTGGGAGGCTTTCTATAATATTTTTTCCTCTAGAATTTTCAGAATTGGTTTTGTTGCATGTGTTTTAGAAAAACACCATAGAAGGTGTGATTGGTGACCTAAAATTAAGGGAATTGATTTGTGTTGGTTTTTGATTAAGGTGTAGGCTGCTCTTTACCTATAAAATAGATTTGATAGGTTGCTCTTGGCCTGTAGGAAATAATATTTGAATTGTATAAGTATTTTATTTTGAATTGGATTGGTTTATAACTTGTATGTGCATTAGAGATTGCATTAGGCATTGGTATTGCATTTGTAACATTTGAGCCCTTATCTTATATTGATGTTGACGGAGGTTTAAGAAGCTACATAAGCTTGTATTAAAGCTCAAGGGAGCTTTATTTATTGGCTATCCATATGGGATAAAAATTATATAATATAATTATGCTGTATGGGTTATTCTTTACCCATTGGAAAGCAAGATTAATATGTTCCTCTTGGCCTTAGAATTAAGATTGTGATAAGTTCCTCTTAGCTTTTAATCAAGATTATGATAGGTTCCTCTTGGTCTTTTACCAAGATTGTTGGAGAGGCTCCTCTTGGCATTTAACCAAGATTGTTGGAAAGGTTCCTTTTTCCCTTTAACCAAGATTTTTTAAAAGGTTACTCTTGGCCTTTAACTAAGATTGTTGTAAAGGGTTCCTTTTGGCCTTATAATCAAGATTGTTGTAAGGGTTACTGTTCACCCAATTAAAGTAAAATTATTTGTTAGTAAATTTCCAACAAGTAGTCTTTGGGTTAGGTGCACGTCTATAAGTCATGGTGTTCATCTCTTTCCCTATCATCTTTATATTTTTGCCTATTGTGATTGGTTTATTATTGATTGAATTTGTTTGATATTGGCATAAGCATAATATTCCATTTAGGTTGAATGTTGGTTTAGAGATTGCATATAATTAAAATTGGCCTAAGGTGTTTAAGATGTTTTAATTTGTAAAGAAAATTTTTAAACACCCAATTCACCCCCCTTTTGGATGCTATAGGGCTTACACATTGCTTGCACACAACAACACATAAACAACATCCTAATATGCCTTAAACATCCATTCTAAATAACAAAATGCAAACACAAATGCAACGACTACCTCCTAACACTTGAACAATAATTTTCCTCAATGTGGAAAGAGAAACACCTAAAAACCAACAAACAACACAATGACATACTAAACACATAAGCAACAAACAACACAAAAGATTATGGGTAAGAAAGGCTCCTGGTGGTGGGGCAATGGAGGTGGTGCGTTCCTTCCTTGATTACATGGAAAATAAGACCTTTTTCCTCACTTCTTTTAGTCCTCTATCAAGCTATGATGCACAATAAACCTTTAAGAAATCATTATGTCACCTAAACAAAAATAGACCCAAAGGGAAAAAAAAGTTTCAAAATGAACAAAACCCAAATCAAAGCAATCACACAAAACTTAACAAAGACAAAAAAAGTAAAAACAAACATGTTAAGTTAAGATAATTAGCTTGACCATTACAAATTCAATCACTAAAAAGATTAAAAGGGAAGAAACTACTCCCTTTTTTCTTGAGGGGAAGTCTCCAAGATACAACTTGCTATGATGCTCAAAAATCTTGAACTTTGTTCTCTTAAATCTTTTCACTCCAACCTACCCATGCTTGCAAATGTGAGCCACCTTAAATGGTCTTCTCCCCCTAGATTTGAGTTTAAAAGGAATAAACTTTAACTTTGCTCTAATCTTCTTCTTTATCACCTTAACTACCCTTTTCTCTTGTTCTAAAGTTACATCGCTAGGAGTACTAATGGGTAGTGGTTTTACTTTACCTAAAACAATACACTCAAAATGTAGAGGTAAGGATTGTAACTTAAGAACTGGTGGTGTCACAAAGGAAAACAGGGTAAGGGCATTTTTTTTCCCTAAAGGTTCTTACTTCAGTCGCTCACCCAACTCCTCCTTCTTCCTAATTCCATCATCTTTAAAATTTATCTTTCCCTTATGCTTTAGTTGTTATGTCTTTCCACACTCATGAATTACATCTAACTTCACGCAAGAATTTATTTTCATTGGATTTTTCAACTTCTTGTCGATGTTAAATACTATTCACTCATCACCAATGCGAAGGACTAATATTCCTTTATGGACATCAATCAACGCCTTACCAATGTTCATGAAAGGTCTACCAAAGATCAGTGGGCAACTACTCTCCTCCACAAAATCAATCACCATAAAATCAACCAGAATGAAGAACTTATCTACTTTGACGGACACATCTTCCCCCAATCCAAATGGCTTCCTTATTAATTGATCCATTAGTTGTATGAGTATGGAAGTTAGATTCACTTCACCTAACCCTAAATTCCTGAAAATAGATAAAGGCATGAAGTTAACACGTGCTCCTAAATCACTTAAATATGCAGAAAATTCCAAGTTAGCAATATCATAAGGGATAGTGAAACTCCCTTAATCTTGCAGCTTGGATGGCATGTGACTGGTGATGAGTGAGCTATAACTACCTGTCAACTCAATTGTTTGGTTGTCATCCTAAGTTCACTTGTTACTTATGATATTCGGTAGACATTTAGTGTACTTGGGCATATTTGGTATGGCATCCATACGTGACAGCTTCTTCACCTTCTCAAAGAACTTAGAAACTTATACAACTGTTGAATTCTGTTGGACTGTGGATGGGAATTCTTGGCTTATAACGTGGTAGTGGGATGTAGGGCTTCTTATCCTCCTTCTTTTCCTCTCTAGCTTGACTTTTTTCTCTTGCATCCTTAACCTTCTCACTTGGCTCCTCGATTTCCTTTATAGTTATAACTTTGATTGGCCTTCAATTTTTCCCTTAAATTGCACTATGTAGTTCTTAGTATGCTACCTGGTAGGCTACCTATATTTTTAGAAGACAAAGCATTAGCCATTTGACCTACCTGTACCTCTAAGTTATAAATGGATGAGGCATGAATTGTCATAATCCGATCAAACTTTGCCTCCATCCTTTTCTAGCTATCTTCCTTCCTTCTTTGACCTTCCTCTTCGCTTGAGAATTTGAAACCCAATATGTCCATTAACTTGTCTATTTTGCTCTCCAAAGACCCAAGTTTGTTTTACTGAAATTCGGGAGGTCCAAGCGGTCTTGCTTAGCCACTTGCATTGTTAGTACTCCATGAAAAAATTGGATGGTTTTTCAACCCCGAATTATAAGTATTAGTGTATGGATTGTTACCTCTTGGTTATTTTTCCATGTAGTTTACTTGATCAAATTCAAGTGACTCCATTAAAAAACAATCAGTTGTGCCATGGTTGTCATATCCATATAATTCCCATATAAGCTGCACATTTTTAACAGAAGAGAAAGATATACCTCGGAAATTGCTTAATTGCTTGGTGAGGGCTGAAATTTGTGCTATAATAGCCATCACTATTACTATTGAAATCATCCCTTTTTTCTCCTTGAATGCTTGCTTGCTTCTCTCATTCGACCATATGCCATTATTGTTTGCCTTTTCCACATCAATGGCCCTCTTGCAATTGCATCTATGATTCCTCTTGTGCTTTGAGTCACTCCATTGTAAACGGTTTTCAAGAGGAACTCCCTTGGAAGATTGTGATATGGGAAACTCCTTCGTAATTCTTTAAATTTCTCCTAAACCTCATATAATGACTTCCCATCACCTTGTTGGAAATTTGTGATCTCCTTAATAATTCTTATAATTTTGGTGAGTGAGAAATATTTGGCCAGGAAGGCTTGAGGTAGTTGCTCCCATGTAAGGATATATTCTGGGTTGAGGGAGTTCAACCACGTCTTTACTCTATCCTTCAACATAACGGGGAACAATCTCATCCTCATGGTGTTATTGGACATCCCATTAAACTGAAAAGTATTACATATCTCCAAGAAATTAGGAAGATAGGTGTTGGGATTGTCATTAGCCAACCCATAAAACTACATACTTGATTGAAGTATGTTGAGGAGTGCCTATATGATCTCAAAGTTATTTGTTTGAATTGCAGGCTGTGAAACTCCTTGCGAACTGAAACCTGATCTCTTAAAATCCATCAATGTCCTCTCTACTCCTCCTTGTTCTCATTCTTTCGTCATATTTCTTTGTATATTCTCTTGGCCTTAGCTCTTCTTAACCTCCTCTCTTATCGAATAATGTCAGAAAATCATTCGTCAATCTCGTCGTCAGAACTTCTCATGTTCCTTAATTTAATGGACTTGTAAATACACAAGTAAAAGTATAAAATTTTTTAAAATCAATGTCACCCAAACTAAACGGTGCCAAAAACTTGTTGATTGAAAAAACAATAACCTATTTTACGCTCAAAACTTCAAGTATACTGGTCCTTACTTGTAGTAAAATGCGAATATTGATCCCACGAGGATTATATCTAAACACCTTATCAAGTTGGATTACACTTTGCTCAAGAAACCGATTTATGCAAATTTAAAAAGATAAGTAAAATAAAATTAAACTAAAGATAAAATTAGGAAAAGCAAGTAATGTTGAAATTGTATACTAAAACTCAGAGAAATCAAGATTAAAGAATAAGATTTGTTTTTATCCTTATTTATTTCCCACGAGGATTGTATCTAGACACCTTATCAATTTGGATTACACTTTGTTACAAAATCGATTCAATTAAATTTAAAAATATAAGTAAAATGAAAACAAACTAAAAGTAAAAGCAAGCAACCCAAACAATGCTGAAACTGTAAACAAAAACTCAGAGAAATCAAGATTAAAGAATAGGGCTTGCCATTATCCTTATTTGTTTCCCTCTGGTTTAATTCATTCAATTTTTGTATAGCCCAAGATTTCCTAATATTTTAGCTACCCTCTTTCAAGGTGCAAAGCCTTTCCTAAACATTCATTAAGATATGAAGCGATCATATAGGCAGTATATCAGTGTACTGAAATCTCTTCCTATTAAATCAATAACTTGTTATCTATAGGTCTATTAAACACCAACTCTCGTTGTACATTTAACATAAATTACCTAACTCACCCTCTCGATTTTTTTGCAAGATTTTAAGCTTAATAGATGACATAAATATTTATAACATTAAATTAACAACCAAAGTTCACAAATAATTTAAACAGCAAATATTAGAACAAGTTTAACCACTTGTAATAGAAATAAGTTCATTCATATCCATATTCTTCAAAATACAAAACATAATGGGAAAAAAATGAAATAAATACAATGATGTTGTCTTCCCTTTTGTATCTAGAAATATGGAGAATGGAGGCTTGATGAAGTTCTTA
Organism: Pinacopodium congolense; assembly: GCA_028565735.1. Taxonomy (NCBI): domain Eukaryota; kingdom Viridiplantae; phylum Streptophyta; class Magnoliopsida; order Malpighiales; family Erythroxylaceae; genus Pinacopodium; species Pinacopodium congolense. The sequence continues at coordinate 13,444 of JAOXYD010198818.1, read as the reverse complement.
ATGCTTGAACCTAAGAACTTGAAGCTTAAAGTTTGAACATGGTGTGGAGGACGTGTCTTGAAGATGGTTGCTTGATCTCTCTAGATCTTTAAATTATGGCTACGAGCTATTCACTTTCCTCCTAATATGTTTGCTGAATATATATATATATATATATATGGGTGGACTCCTAGGGTTGAATTTGGTTGATGCTCTGTCGTTTTGAGCAAGCCTTTTAAATGACTTTTGGTGATGCCACGTTGAACCTCCTGAAAGATTGGAAAGAATGGAAGAGTCTTCCACCTAGTCAAACTTGAAGAGGAACTTGGTCAAAGCATGTGAGAGCTTTGTTTGGTCTTTTCAGGGTCAAACATTTCTTGTGGAACCTTAGTTTGTTCTTATAAAATCTCAATCGAGAATAGCATTGGTGGACCTTGGAAATGCCTGCCTTAGGAAGCGTGAAACTCCTAGGTATGCATGCCTGCCTTAGGAAGCGTGAAACTCCTAGGTATGCATGCCTGCTTCCTCACTTCTTTGGTCCTCTTTTAGCTTGTAAGTTTTTTAAACATTTTGGTTCCAAGCTTTTTCTTTTTTTTTTCTTCCAACTTTCATTTTCAACTCCAATCATCATACATAATAAATAAACGTACCAATAACATTTAATTCTAACCCAAAATCAACAATTCAATGTTAAAACATAAAACATAAATAAAAGCACCAAATAAAAAATAATTTAATCCTAAACACATCAAGAAACAACCAACTTACAAATCAAACACTAAGAAAAAAAAGAACTAAAACAAAATTATCAATTCACATGCATTTAACACCAATGATTAGCATGATAGACACCTTCTATTTGTCACCTTTTCTCTTTATCACGAAGTAAGTCTTATAATCACCTTTAGTGGCCATAGAAGAAAATTTATAAATAACATCCAATAACCCCATTAATAAGGTTTTGTAATCCAAGCATAGTCGCACTTCTAAAAATTGAAACATATGAATAAACAACCTTAAACATCAAGAGATAATGATGTAATACAAGAACTTAACTACTTTTGCTATGATGCATTGAGTTCTTATAGTTTTTCAATCATAAATAAAATTTACATCTTAAACAATAGTGAGATCATACCTCAAAACCGTAACCAACAAATGAATTAGATTCATTAGATTGATACCTATCAAAATTAATTCTTAACCCCACCACCATTGTTGTACACTTGCAAATTTACTCCAAAGAGGGCAATACATGATAGATTTGTGTAACTTCATTGACCCCATCAATAAGCAACATAATGGTGGAAATCTGAGACCTAGTGATAAAATAAAAAAGTTGGAGACATTCAAACGTGACCTTTGATCAAGTTTCTTTACTACCCTCAAAATATGGTCATAGTTAACCAAGATTTCCCTTTCTTGCCTAATGTAGACATGGAATAACCAAATGCTTCATCTTTAACTTAGCTTTAAACCTATTAACAAGTCTAACGCACATCTTTCTAGCCAAACACATAACTAAATTAAAATTTTCTTCTTATTCAAGCATAATCACCATGATAAAAGCTAATTTATTGCCACTAATGCAAGGTGATCGTCAATCTTGGAGGTACATATACTAGAAATAAGAGGGAGGAGCTCTAACAAGTTATAACAATATGTCTTGAAATTGCTTTCTATATTAATTCCCATTAATTTAAGAGTCATAGAAATTTAATAGGATTAGAGTTGAGGGTGCCAATAACAATATCTTGAAGATGTTAGTGTGTAAAATGCTATGACAGATACTTATAGAGATTATCATCTATCTTTTATGAAATATGAACGATTAAATTATCCATGTTTTTTTTTTCTAAATTCAAATTGTAAGACCCAACTTTAGGCATTTTTTTTCCATTTTTAAGTCTTGAAATCTATTATGAACATTTTATTTTATTTTTTTCGACCAAAAGATCTAGCTCTAGTATTTTTTTATTTTAAAAACTAAATTTCGTTCTTCATACTTTCATTTTTAAGCCATATATATTATTTCAAACTTGAGTTATTTCTAATTCTTAGAATTTTAATTAAATAATTGACACCAAAAATCATTTTAATTTAAATTACTTAAATTTGCAAGAACTTTTGAAAACTAGGTGATCACTTAAATATGTAGGATAAGATGCCCAATCCCATCTTTGTTTTATAGATCAAACCCCAAAATCTTTTTCTAGTTATAAGGTAGGGTCAATTTGTTTTATTTTCCCTTTAAGGAACCTAATTTGTTTTTATCTTTTATCAAACTTTCTCTTAATCCACATATGCCATTTTCCTTTGCAAATTCTTCCTTGAAGTAATAGCAACTAAGCAAGTCTTATGAGTTTTACTTGTAATGATGTGGCAAACCTTGTAACTTGTGAATCTCATCATAAAATACCAAATAATAAACCAAAATAATCCTTCTATATAGTGGGGTAAGCTAGGATCAAATCTATAAAGAGTTAGGGTGAGTTAAAGTCATTTCTACTGTTGTGCAAAAAACAAAAAAAAAACCATTTGAATTTTTTAAAAATTAAAATGAATATAAAAGGCAACTAATGAAATCAACACAAATAAGAAAGAATGCAAAATAGAAATAAACATATAACAATAAGAGAAAGTTAGCCAGAAGATATTCTTAGAATTTAAGACTTATAACTGATCACTAAAAACATAACGATTGTGTTTTACCTAAGATGCTAACCTATAGACCCAAATAAGCTCTTATGTCCTATGTTCCTCCAAATTTAGACAAATCTTATACAAAGAAAATTTATGCTTAACCACGATATAACCTAGAACAAGTACTTTATATTTAATGGTGTGGCAACTCTAAGTACTAGTGAATGATTAGCCTAAACCATAATCATGCATGCTCAAATTATGAAACTTAGATAATTGAAATCCCAAGCTAATTGATTAAGTTTACCTATAAAATCGATTAACCTATTGCCATTTATAGTATTTGCTAATAAAATTACAAATGAAAAGCCTATACCTAAGAATTGAACTATAAATCGCTAATAGGATGACCAAACCCATAAAATATTCATAATTCATGGTGTTAAAGAATGATTCCAATTCAGTCTTAACTTAACACATAATGCCTAATGAAAATAAAAAAAATGACGATTGTGTTTTACCTAAGATGCTAGCCTATAAACTCAAATAAGCTCTTGTGTCCTACGTCTCTCCAATTTTAGATAAATCTTATACAAAAGAAAATCTATCCCTAACCATGAGATAACTTAGAACAAGTTTTCTAAATTTAATGGCGTGACAGCTTTAAGTACTAGGGAATGATTAGCTTAAGCCACAATCACGTAACCTTGAATTATGAAACTTAGATAATTGAAATCCTAGGCTAATTGGTCAAGTTTATCTATAAAATCAATTAACCTTTTGCCACTTGTAGTATTTGCTAATGAAAAATATAGATGAAAAGCCTATTCCTAAAAATTAAACTAGAAATCGCTTATAGGATGGCCAAACCTATAAAAAAATTTCCTAATTCATGGTGTTTTAACATGATTCCAATTCAATATTAACTTAAAACACAATGCTCAATGAAAATCAAATCAATTCTCATAATTATAACCCTAAGAAAATGAATAATTTAAAATTAAAATTAGATGAAAGCTTTAAAAAAATGAAGAACATTACTGGCTACCTATTTTTGAGCTATAAAACCCCTTTTATATCCTCTTTAATTAGGGAAAATATAAGGATTGGTAAAGATCATTTTTACCTTTTTATTTTTTACTGGCATATGATTAAAAATGGGTTAATAACCTTCAACTATGGTCTACTGAACCACTGTTGAAGGGCCTGGGTTGCCTTCTTTAACTACTAAGCAGTAACCACTATTGATTAGCGACAGCCCATCGTTGATGGTCCAAATTAACAACCCTTAATGCATTTTTTCTTCAATTACTTTCCAAACATATAGTTTTAGCCCAAAACTTGTGTAAAAAAATAAAAGCTATCATTCAATACATAATGCCACAAATAAAGCATTTTCATACCAAAAATAGGAATGAATTCATATAATTTCACATATTAAAACTTAAAAACATTCATCCCTGTTAGTAACATGTTTGTATACATCTTTGTTCTTATCTTTAAGTTTATTTATGTTTAAAAAAAGGTAGGTCAAAAATATATTGTTTAATAATCAATTTTCAGTCTTCATTTTTATTAAGATTTTCTTTGCATTTCAACAACATCTATATATATATATATATTTCTCTCTGTGTGTGTGTGCGCGCACGTATGTATAATAATTTATCAAAGATTGAATTTTGTTTTTATTACCAAAAAAACTTCTAATATATATTATGATTTATAATATTTACTCTAAGAAAGCATAATATAACGAATCTGATGAATTCCTACGCTTATTGTATGTATGATTATATCAAAACATAAAAGTTCATTATAAATATTAGCTTCGATTACATATAGATATTAATATGAAACGTTATGATTTAATAAATATTTTCATAGAATTAGAAAAGGTCACAAATAGATTAATGATAAAGTTAATCTTTTAAGCATTATTAAAATAAATGTATAACTCGTAAATCAACACGATCATGAAAAATGAAAAAGATAAAGAAACCTAAGTGATATTTAAAACTTTAATAACCTATTTTAGATTGAAAATGGATTTCAATGGTGAAAAGTATATACTATACATAGCAAAAATAATTAAAAGAATAAAATTTAATTAATCAATAAATATTATAAAGAAAGATAAAATAATTTTTTTATTAGTAATATAAAAGATCAAGATTAAGTTAAGAAAATGTCAATGTTAGCTCCTTGATGGAATATAGGAGGGGGTGAATTATGTGAGTTCATTTTTTTCCCTTTTAGAAAACTAATGACTGAGTTACTTATTCTAATAAATGGTTACAACAAATTTATATAAGACAATAATAAATGAAAACTAAAATAATTTTAAAAAATTAAAAAAGAGATAAAAATTTAATGATTTATCCAAAAAATCATTAGGTAATTTCCACTTGGCAATTGTTTCTTGACAATTGATTATTTGATCTTCCCTTAATAGGTGAAGAAAAACACTTCACTTAACATCTTCTTTTTTTCGAAATATAAAAGAATTAAGTTAATAAAAAATACAAAGAGCATCTAAATGGTACAACATCACCAAGAATGAAGAAGAAGGTATAAACCTTCATAGAACATCTTTTTTTCTAAGAGTGAAGAGGAACTCTTTACAAGGCTTGTTACATAACAATAATAGGCAAATTGCATATGTTTATTGATTTTTTATTTATTAACTTTTTAAACCTATTTAAAGGTTAATTTAGTCTGTTTATGACCTTTTCCTGAAGTTGTAGACAGATATTGTATTTTGAAGTTAAAATGTTCAAATATGAGAATTTTTAGAGAAAAGAACAAAAGAAAATGGAGGTTTATAATGATGCCATTCTTGCCTATTATGAAACTTCCATTATGATACAAAAAAAAAAGTCAAAAGTGGAATGGTGACCCATAATGGCACCATTCACCTACTTAGACACTACCATCAAAGTCCAGCAGTAAGACAAAGGAACAATGATCTTTTAAAATAGCATTATTATTCTAGAGGTTAATTGGCATTTTGGTCTCTAGAAACTGAAAGAAAAAAAAAGACTATTTAGGATAAAAAATCTATTTCAACACACTAACTAGGAGATTCTAACCTTAGTATTCAACCAAGTATAAAAATAAAAAAGATAAATCATTAAAAGGATACTTCTTTTTCGGTTTTTAATAAGCATTGAAATATAAGGTGTGGAGAGAATAAGAATTTTCACTAGATTGTGTTTCAAGGAGTCCAAGGGGTGGTATTGGTAAAAAAAATCAATTTTTTTTGGAAAATAGGAAGTTATATTCTTTATGAGTTTTCTTGTTCTTGTTGCGGTCTTTTCCTATTCTAACTCAATAAGATCTAACCTAAGACCAACTAGAGATAACTGTATCCTGCCAATAAGTGATGTAATGGACTATAAGCTTAGATATTATCTCGCATAGGGATTACAGTAATTATAATGTCAATTAGAGGTTTAATTATCTAGATAATTTCAAATTTACATGACTAACTAAAATAAATAATTAAACTAATAACTAAAGTAACCAACTATTCAATCTAAACATAGGTAATAACTTAAGGTTTTACCAATCTTAATATCTAGTTAAGATTCTAGAGTTTAATAGATTAACTGAGTCTATTAAATTTCTGTGTGAATAGATATAAGGTTTCTTCTATAAAACAAGACAAATATATGATTTGGTGACATTTCTCTATTAATTATATTTCATTTTTTGGTCATTCAGTGAACTTAAACTAATTAGCATGAAAAATAGAAAGTTTAATCCTAGAATCCTTTTTAAAATTTAAGACCCTTGCACTTGGTCATTCATTGACTAAATTATGTTATTTATTGATATTTTTAGTAATTAAAGTAGGTTCCTAAGATCCCTAATTACGTAAGAATTTATCTCTAATGGCATTCTGCAATAGATAATTAATCACTGAAATAAACAAAGATCTTTGATATAGATCAAGAAAAATAGAACAATAATAAATTCATCTTCTACCTTATCCCTAGTTAATGTAATCAAGTTGTTGGTCATTATTTAAGTTTGTGGATAGTTAACTAAATTATATTAAGACTAATTAAGCAAGTACACCTATTAGTCTATAGCATAATTTCTAGTAAGTATGAGTATCGATCCCATGGAGATTAGAACTACTAGGGCTGAGTATCTTTCTATTATCTAATCTTGCAAAACAAGTGATTATCAGAGTTCTCTTACAAAATTTCTTTTATTTTAGCCATGATTTATGCTTTCTTACTGAAAATTTGATGTTCTTCTAGACAACATCATAGTTGAGGTCACGATTGTGACCTAGGTGTGATTTTTACTATTTTACCTCCTTTCTTCCTCTCTTTAATACAATAATTCATGCAATCTTTCCATGATTAAAATCAATTTTAAAGCCTAAAAAGTAACCATTTTTGTACAATTTCATGGGAGTTATATCAAATTTAATATTTAAAATATTTAAGTTAAAAATTACGTGAAATGGCCTCAATATTAAGCCTTAGGTGATCAAAATCAATCTAAAAACATATATCAATTAATCTTTATCAAACACCTTTAAACTATGAATATTGCTTATCTGTAAGCAACTATGTATATACTCCCTAAAACAATTCCAAAGGAAATTGAAAATCAATTGGGTATTAAAAACTGTTACATGATTCAATTCTCACACATTCTCATAGTTAATCATTATAAATCTTAATATACAATATTAAGCATTAAATTAGTTCCATATAGATCATTATAAAAACTTGATCAAAGGTGTTTTGGGGGCATCAACGGTTCGTTTCAGACGTGACCTAGCCTTTTTACACTAAGATAAACACCTTTTCAAGAATACCTTCAAATTACTTAAATAATTCACTCTCTCAAATGCCTACAAGCATCACTCTTTAACTTCGACCATTTTATAGGTACGAAGCCAACATAGTAAAATTTTTACACTCACTTATTCAACCATTATTTTCTTTAAAAAAACTTTGGACAACCAAATTTATTAATTAAAAATAGTATTCCACATTTGCAAGAAAACCCATATATAATTTCCTTAGAAACCTAATATTTTGTACAAAAGTCACTAAACATATGCATTTCACACAAAAAATAAAAATAAAAGTTAAAAGTGACTCAAGAGTTATTCTATACCAACTATGCTAACAACATGAAATGTATTGAAATACATTAATTAATGATCAACTAACCATCAACATTATTCTAAGTAAGATATACAAAACAATTACGCTTAAACTCACAATAATTTTAGTTTTTTTAACTAATATTCTACTCCCTTCCACTCATAATTAAACTAAACATCATCCTCATTTTTCAAATAACATAAATATGTATAACAAGGAATGGGATGGAATAGAGAACTCATTTAAATTTCACATAAATTTCTATTCAATTCATCCATGTTAACTAAAGAAAAAAGATAAAAACGTCAAGTAAAAGAATGAAAGTAAAAAAATAATAAAAAAACTAAATTGAAAATAGAAAAAGAGCCTACACTACTACAAATCCCAATGGTTTGTTTAACTCCTAACAAGTGTCTTTTGAAAGGTTTTTTAGCTAGACCTTAATATTAAATATTGATTTCAAATTTAAGATGGCTCATTAAAAATTCTAAGCTACCACACCCACCATTAGACTTCTTCTTACACCTTATTTAGATTATGTGATGTACCTTTGTAAATGATCTTGATACCAAATTCTCAACAAAAAAAAAGTAATACTAATAAAATTGATGAACAAAAACGCCTGTTTACTTTCTTTAAAAACTTTAATACCAGTAGCTTTTTTGCATCTTCATCTACCTAAAAAATAAGCTCCCCCTCACTTGTTATTATTTCATCCTTATCTTCCTCTCTTGCATTCACTTATATAAAGCTAGCAAACTTACTTGCTCTCATTTTTTAATTAGTTCAACTATTTTCTCAATTTGTGTTACCAAGTTGTAAATGGAAGCCTTTATACTTTTAAACTAAACTTCTATTGTATATATAAACTAAACTAATAACTCTTCCAGCTTCAACTCCTCTTTTTATTATTGTTGGGAGAAATCTTATGGATGCGGCTCAAAATAAGCTTAATTGATCTAGATGTAATCTAGATTATTCATCCACTTTGAGTTGTAGGTGTTGCTCTAACTGTATACCATGTCATTATCTCCCGATTAATCGACTGAAATTACTTGGTCATCTTAGCATGAGTAGTACAGCTACTGATGATTTTAGAAAAGGAGGATAAACCACCTCATCAAGTAAGTAGTACTTCTTTTAATATTATTAACCATATTTAGGTTCCTTTTCCTAGCAGGTTCACGAAAGAATAGGAAGAAGAACACAAGAAGAGTAAGCAAGAGAAGTAAGAGGATCGGGAGAGAGAGGAGTTAAAGTAGGTTGAATGCTTGAAGGTGTTGTGCATAATCAAGATAAAGTTGGAGGGTGACAAGCAAGATGATGAGTCTCCAAACTCATAGCATCTACCATTGCAGAGGCCATCTTATGAGAAGGGCAATGCCCAAAGAGGGGAGTGGACATTGGAGCATTACGAGGATGTGATTTGTTTCCACCTCCCTAAAGTTGTGAGGCATCGTGCTATTTGTGAGCCTATTTCAAAAGAAGTTGCTCTAGGCTCTATATGGAGTTTGAGCATATTGCATGTTGAGCTCAATCATACATTCAATAATGGATGATGTTATAAATGCCAAGGGTCAAGCTTATGACCTCAATTAAGTGTTTAATGGGAGGCACCCCATCCGTATCCTTTTATTTTGTATGTTTTATTCTTTTGTAAATATATTTTGGTTGATTTTATTTATGTGTTTTATTTTATTTCTGCTTGTTTAAATTATAGGTGGAAAATGAGTTGTATTCCTCTTTACAAAGGAAGTTGCAATCTTCGTTCGTAAGGTTAATTTCGCCTCTTTGATCTAAAATAGTACTTTTATTCCTACCTTTTTATACATGTATTTTCATTATTTTTAGGATAATGGGGACAATGTCCATTATAAGTGTGGGGTAGGCCAATTTAAAAAATTTTTGCATTTGAATTATTATGAGTTTGATGGTTATGATTTGAATATGTTAGCTTCAAATGATCTTGATCTTTAGTCGATAGTTAATTGCGGTATTTGAAGGCATTTGAAGCTTTTAGTTTGGTAAACAATAATTGATTCTAAATTGATTTCTAGCCCTAAGTTTTTTCGTTTTTCTTTTTCTCGAGTGCTTACATGTTTTAGTAATCCATTTGTATAATATTTGATGTTCAAGTTCATTTTGTGTAGTTTATCATATGAATGTGGAATAGGATGTTTAAAATAAATTGTCAAAAAAATAAAAAAGTGAAAAAAAGAAAATATAAAAATATATATAATAAAGAAAGAAAAAGAAGTAAAGAGAAAAACATCTTTGTTTTTGCGTTGATGAACAAAAAGTGTCTTTATTTCTGTTGTTGAATAAATAGAATCACTGTTTTCGTGTTGCTGTATCTTGAGTAGTCTGTACTCTGTTTGATTTAATCCAATGTAAGGTTGATGTTATGAGTGGTTCTAATAGCCATTTGAAATGGTGATTTAGCCTAGGGATTGTGGGTGTTTACGATAAGTTTTCACCTTTGCGTAAAAAATTTAGATGATTTTTCAAATAGACATTACTTGAAACTCAAATTGTGTTGCATTTTCAATTGTGTTTTTCTGTATTTTGAACAAACTTGACCATATTCATGTGATGACTTACGCAAAATGGCTTTCATATTTGGTATTACACATGTGGGGTTACTTCTTACTAACTTTGTTTGTTTGCAAGTGATTAACTAAGAACTTGTTTGGTAATGCTTTTTTTTTCTTATGTTGGTTTTTTGTTTTTTTAACACAAAAACTAAGAAAACACACAAAATCCAAAACAAAAATAAACAAATCACAACCAATAATAATACCAAATGGGCTCTAAGTTTTTGTCATGATAGACTCGAGATTTTTTAACTAGATTCATAGCGTGAATGCATTTTTTTTTTGTATTAAATTAGCTCTTGACTTTGGAATGAGATTACTTGAGTAAAATATTTAAATCATTACTTGAGGACAATCAATAATTTAAGTGTGGGACAATCAATACTTCAAGTGTGGGAGTACATTTTCAAATGTATTTCAAAGTTGTTTCATCCTTATTTTTACTTTTAAAGTGCTCAAATTATGTTAAATGATAGGTTAGAAGAATTGACACAAGTTTTGAGTCAAAATGACAGATTTTGGTGTGAATAGGAGAAAAGGTGTGAATCTGCAAATTTTTCTATAGAATTGCAGATTTTGGAGATCAAGTATTGGAAACTTGAAGATTAGTCGATCGAATGGCTTAGGTCAGTCAACTGAAGTCCTGTGCTTCAATCAGTTGATTTGTCTTATTCAGTCGACCGAAGGACGTATGCTCGGATGATCAAAAGTGATAATCGGTCGACCAAATGTGTTGCTAGCGTGAAAAAAAATACATAACAAAATGACATCTCTTGCGATCTAACCCTAAAGAGGCACATAAAAGGATAAAAGAGAGTAGACTAAAATGGGGGAGAGTTGTCATTCAATAGCGACTTCATTGTTTTCCTTCATTTTCTTCTTAGTTTGTTGCTTTTTCTTTTTGTTCTTAGGATTGTTGTTAGATTTTATTCCTATTTCACTTTTAATCTTTTGAGTTTGTTATTTTAGATGCTTTTTAACCTTATTCTTAGTTTATTTATGCTTTCTTTTATTGTTCTTCTTTCTTCCTTATTATATTTGAGTATTTGTATCTTTTCTTATACGAACCTTGAGATTTTGGTACTAGAATTTTTATTTCATTATTTGCTAGCTTTCATTTTATTTAATCAAGTATGGTTTGTGTTTATTTATGCTTTGTTTTCGTTATTTGAAATATATGTGGCTAGTTTTCTTAAGGGTTTGAAGGTATAAGAAGGATGATGGGGTGATTAATTATACGAATAGAGTTTTCTTTGAATTGATTTGGGGCTTTTAGGCTAGGTTGGTTTGGGGGTTTGGTTAAATTTCTTGAATTAGGTTTATTTTTAGGCTTTATCACCCCTTAGGTAATTTCCTAATTTAAATTCTATGATTGAGCATGTGATACGCAAATTTCCTTGGCGATTCCAAAATGTAGCAATAGGTTAGTTGCATTTTTTAGTATACTTAACCGTTTAGTCTAAGATGTCATACCTTTAAGTTACATTTTCTGAGCCTGTGTTTTAGTTACCTAAGATAATCATTCCTTAGTACCTAATACATCTTAACTATTAAATATAGAGAGGTCTTTATAGGTTATAGTGAAGATAGAAGCATTTCTATAACTTGTTAGATTTACCTAAGTTAGAGAAACTTAGGGTTTGAGAGCTTCTTCAAACCTGTATGCTAACACCTTGGCTGGAGCACCCTTCAATCTAAATTTGAGGATCAATAATTATCCCAGAGGCTCAATGATATCTTCAGCCCATTTCTTTGTTATTCTTGTTAGTTATTTTATTTTGATTTGTGTTTGTCCTTTTTGTTGTTTTCATTATAGTGATGTTAGTTCTCATTGTGTTTAGCAGTTTTTGTTTTCATTCTTCTTTACAATATTAGACATAGCAGTACCCCCTAGCTCCCCTGTGGATTTGACCCTATCTCACTCGACTACAAAGTATGGTTTTAGGTAGGTTTACTATTTTATAGTTAGCAATGACTTATCATGTTTTTATTATCAATTAGTATCATGTTTCATTTTTAGCATCAACTCGATTAACATTTGGTATCTTCACATTTATTTTTTATTTTTAATAATTATCAGGTCTTAACTCTTTTACAACAATTGGTATTGTCAAAAAGGTGAGAGAGTTTGATGGAATTAATGAAAATTATAGGTATAAAGGTTGATAGGTATAATATTTGAGCATTGTATACTGTTTGATGTATATATTTGATAAGTGTGTTTCAGATTATAATTCTAGGTTGTTTTTAGGTGTTTTAAGTGTTGTGTGTGTGTTTTAAATTGAGTTAGTAGGAACTTTCACATCCTTGTCATTATCTTTTAGGTTTTTGAGTGTTTCTTTATATTTTTTAGTGTTTTAGGGAAAAATATGAACTTATTTGAGGAATGGGTCGATGCACTTTGATGTTTAGATGTGCAAGTAACCTATGAGACCTAAAATAGCACCAGTTTTTGTACTATAAATTCGGTGATGAATTAGGTGCCATTAAAGAGCTTGGATTGCTATAAAATTTAATAAGATGCCAGAACAACATATGATGGGCCTACTATTAGGGGTTAAATTTGTAGGATTTTTTTAATGTTATTTTATGTTAATTTAACCCTATTTTAGTGCTTAAATGTTCTATTTATGTGATATTATGTTTACTTTACATTAGGGAGCTTAATCATGAAGATTGGAGTCAAAATATAAAAATTATGTAAAAAGTCAACTAAAGTCAACCTATAACAGCCCCCATATGCAGCCCGCCCTTATACTGCTGTAGATCACCGTTGAAGGGGCCAGAATTTGTAGTCTAATAGCAGGATGAACAGGGTGCTGTTATAGATGAACAGGGTACCGTTATAGGTCGGTAGGGTGCTGTTAATGCACATGCAGCAACCATTTTTGACCCAAATCTTTAATGTTTGTAGCTTGACTTCTTCCTCCACTTGCAGCTACTCAATCCCTATATAAAGGGGCCTCTCCCAAACGTTTTAAGCATCATTTGTAGGATCAAAACACATTAGTTTCAGATTAAAGTAGTCTTAGGTTGTTTTTCATTTCTTTCTTTTGTAATTTGAGTTTTTCAGGTTGTTTGAAGTTCCAGAAGCAG
>JAOXYD010198789.1:0-22540 GCA_028565735.1 Pinacopodium congolense | reverse complement strand
AACGGCTGACGGATAAAGTCCGGGACGCGAAGGCGGGTTACCGCCAATCGTTGGACGTGCTGGCCCACGTGAAGAAGTACCAGCCGAAAACCCCGACCAAGACATCTTTGATGTTAGGTCTCGGAGAGACCGAAGGGGAACTCATTCAGAGCTTTAAGGACATCCGTGAGGCGGGGGTCGAGATATTGACGCTCGGCCAGTATTTGAGACCGACCGGTTCGCGTCATCATTTGATGGTGGAGCAATTCGTTCACCCCGACGAATTCAACCGATATGGTGAGATAGCAAAGGAGCACGGCTTCCTCTACGTCGCGTCGGGGCCCTTCGTGCGGTCCTCGTATCGGGCGGCCGAGCTCTTCATCAAGGGATATCTCGAAAATGCCTCTTAAAACGATCGCGACGCTCGACGTCAAACGGCTTGAGATACTGGACATCAACGGCAACGTCGATAAAACGTTAATGCCCAAGGTCTCGGACAAAGTTCTGCTCGAGATGTATCGGTTAATGTTTCAGATTCGGCAATTTGACGAGCGCGCCATCCTGCTCCAGCGCTCCGGCCGCCTCGGCACCTACCCGATGATCACCGGCCAGGAGGCGACGCAGTGCGTGCCCCCGCTGGCGCTCAAGCCGTCCGACTGGGTCGTGCCCACCTACCGCGGCGGCGGCGTCTACTTCGCGCGCGGCATGCAGATGCGCTACGGCCTGCTGTACTGGGCCGGCGACGACCGCGGGACGAATTTCCCGGACGGCAACAACGACATGATTTTCTCCATCCCCGTCGGCACGCACCTGACCCAGGTCGCGGGCCTGGCGTGGGGGCAGAAGTTCCAGGGCAAGGGCGGCGTCGCCCTGACCTACTGCGGCGACGGGACCTCGTCCAAGGGCGACCTGCACGAGGCGCTGACCTTCGCCGGGCAGTTCAAGCTTCCCGCGATCTACATCATCGAGAACAACGGCTGGGCGATCTCGGTCCCGCGCAAGCGCCAGGCCGCCTCGCAGACCTTGGCGCAGAAAGCCTGGGGCTACGGCGTGCACGGCGTGCAGGTGGACGGCAACGACGCGCTGGCCGTGTACGCGGCGACGGCCGAGGCCGTGGCGCGCGCCCGCAAGGGAGACGGAGCGACGCTCATCGAGTGCGAGACGTACCGCATGAGCCACCACACCACGGCCGACGACGCGACGCGCTACCGCGACGACAAGGACGTCGAGGCCTGGAAGACACGGGACCCGATCGCGCGCTTCAAGAAATTCCTGACGGCGAAGAAGCTGTGGGACGAGAAGAAGGAAAAGGATCTGTCCGTGAAGACGAAGGCCTGGATCGACGGCGAAGTGAAGGCGTACGAGGAGTTCCCGGCGCCGAATCCGCTGAACATGTTCGCCGACAACTACGACAAGGCGCCGCGCGCCTTGATCGAGCAGCGCGCCGAACTGGAAGAACTGCTCAAGTTCAAGGGCGGAGCGAAGGTGCTCATGTCCTTGCCGCCGACCGAAGGGAGATTCCCGTGAAGACCGCGACCAAGCCCGCCGCGACGCGCACGCTGAACCTCGTCCAGGCCGTCAACGAGGCGCTCGACGTCGCCATGGCCGCGGACAAGCGCGTGATGATTCTCGGAGAGGACGTGGGCCGCAACGGCGGCGTCTTCCGCGCCACCGACGGGCTGTGGAAAAAGTACGGCGACGACCGCGTCGTCGACACGCCCCTCGCCGAGATCGGCATCATGGGCTCGGCCATCGGCCTGGCGATCACGGGCATGCGCCCCGTCGCCGAAATCCAGTTCGACGGCTTCATGCCCTCCGTGTTCGACCAGGTCGTCTGCCATCTCGGCCGCATCCGCTCGCGCTCGCGCGGCAAGATGTCGGTGCCCCTCGTCCTGCGCGCGCCTCACGGCGGCCTCATCCACGCGCCCGAGCACCACAGCGAGAGCCCCGAGGCCTACTTCTGCCACACGCCGGGCATCACCGTCGTCATTCCCTCGACGCCGTACGACGCGAAGGGCCTCCTCCTCGCCGCGATCGAGTCTCCCGATCCGGTCGTGTTCTTCGAGCCCAAGTTGCTCTACCGCTCGGCCAAGGGCGAGGTTCCCGCGGGCCACTACACCGTGCCGATCGGGAAGGCGCGCCTGGTCAAAGAGGGCAAGGACATCACCTTGCTGACGTGGGGCGCCATGACCGTCACATGCGAGAAAGCCGCGGAGCGGCTGGAGAAAGAAGACGGGGCCTCGGTCGAGATCCTCGATCTTCGGACGTTGGCGCCGCTCGATCTCGACTCGATCCTGGCCTCCGTCGGCAAGACCGGCCGCTGCGTCATCGCCCACGAGGCGCCGAACACCGGCTCCTGGGCGGCCGAGCTGTCCGCGCTGATCGCCGAACGCGGCCTCCTGCGCCTGTTGGCGCCCGTCGCCCGCGTGGGCGGCTGGGACATCCGCATGCCGCTTTTCCGTCTCGAGCAGTACTACATTCCAGACGCGGACCGCGTCGTGATGGCCGCGCGCAAGACTCTCAGCTTCTAGAGGAACCATGAACTTCGAATTCAATCTGCCGGACATCGGTGAAGGTCTCGTCGAAGGCGAGATCGTGAAGTGGTTCGTGAAGGTGGGCGACACGGTGCAGGAGCACCAGCCGCTCGCCGCGGTCCTGACCGACAAGGCCGAGGTGGAGATTCCCTCGCCGAAGGCGGGCAAGATCGTGACGCTGTACGGCAAGCCCGGCGAGAAGATCAAGGTTCACTCGCCGCTGGCCAGCATCGAGGTCGCCGGCGGCTCCGCCGCTCCCGCAGCGGCCCCGGCGAAAGCCGCCAAGGCCGAAGCCGCGCCGAAGGCGCCGGCCGCGAAGAGCGCGACCGCGGTCGCGGAACGACCCGCCTCCGGCGGGTTCGTGTTCAATCTGCCCGACATCGGCGAGGGTCTCGTCGAAGGCGAACTCGTGAAGTGGCACGTGAAGGAAGGGGACAAGGTCGAGGAGAATCAGCCCATCGCCGCGGTGTTGACGGATAAAGCGGAAGTCGAGATTCCGTCGCCGAAAACCGGCACGATCTCCAAGCTGCACGCCAAGCCCGGCCAAAAAGTCGCCGTTCACGGCCCGTTGGTGACGTACTCCAACGTGAGCGGGGCGTCTTCCTCGCAATCCCATTCCGTCGCCGCTCCCGCCGAAGGCGGGCAAACCGCCGCGACGCCGGCGGCCGCGCGGCCCTCGCGCAGCGCGAACGAAGTGCTCGCCACGCCGATGGTCCGCAAGATGGCGAAGGATCAGGGCATCGACATCGGCCAGGTGAACGGCACCGGGCCGAACGGACGAGTGCTCGCGAACGACCTTGCGGGGTTCAAGGCTGGCGGCTTCGCCGCCGTGACACAGGCGCCCAGAGGTTCATACGACAACTCCGGGGCCAATGCGACGCCTGCGGTGAAGGCGTTGGCCAACCAGTTGGGAGTGAATTTGGCGGGGATTCGCGGAACGGGCCCGGGGGGACGGATTTCGGAGACCGACGTGCGCGCGGTGGCGCCTTTGGCGCCTGCGGCGCCCACGGCAACGACACGACAAGAACCCGCGATCGCATCCACGACGTCATCCGGGTACCCGCCGGTGTCTATCCCCCGACAGAACGGGGACACCACCGTGCCTTTCACGGGTATCCGCCGCAAGATCGCTGAGAAGATGCAGCAGTCGCGGCGGACCGTGGCGCACGTCACGCACATGGACGAATGCGACATGACCGCCGTGCTCGCGCTTCGCGCCTCGCTCAAGAAAGAAGCGGAGAAGCGCAAGGTCAAGCTCACCTTCCTGCCCTTCATCATCCGCGCGCTGTCCAAGGCGCTGGCCGAGTTCCCGGCCTTCAACTCGTCGCTCGACGAGGTCGCGGGGGAGATCGTCATCAAGCGGCGCCATAACGTCGGCATCGCGGTCGCCGCGCCGCAGGGCCTCGTGGTGCCCAACGTGAAGAACGCCCAGGACAAGGACATCTGGGCGCTCGCCGCCGAGGTGTCGACCTTGGCCGAGAAGGTGCGCGCCAAGACCATCGAGGTCTCCGCGCTCCAGGACGGCACGGTCACGATCACGAACATCGGCCCGATCGGCGGGCTCTTCGCGACCCCGATCGTCAATCATCCCGAGGTGGCGATCCTCGGGCTCATGAAGCTCGCCAAGAAGCCGGTGGTGCGCGACGACAAGGTCGTCGTGCGCGACGTGATGAACCTGGTCCTGTCCTTCGACCACCGGATCGTCGACGGCGCGGACGCGGCGAGCTTCACCAACACGATCATCAAGCATCTCGAAAATCCGCAAACCCTTCTCTAACGAGGCGAACATGTCGATCCAAACCGACGTACTCATCATCGGCGGCGGCCCCGGCGGCTACGTGGCCGCGATCAAGGCCGGTCAGCTCGGGAAGAAAACCGTCGTCGTGGACCGCGACAAGCTCGGCGGCGAGTGCCTCAACTACGGCTGCATTCCGTCAAAAGCCCTCATTGCCGCCGCTGGACATGCCTACAAGTCGAAGAAGGCCAAGGAGGCCGGCTTCGACGACCCCACGCACCACCTCGACTGGAGCAAGGTCGTCGCCTGGAAGGACCAGATGATCGGCGGCTTCGTGAAGAACGTCGGCACGCTCGTGAAGGGGAACAAGGGAGAACACATCCAGGGCTCCGCCGTGCTGACGACGCGCAACACCGCGCTCGTGACCAAGGCCGACGGCTCGACCGAGACCGTGGAATTCAAGCACGCGATCATCGCCAGCGGCTCCGAGATCGTCTCGCTGCCCGGCTTCGCGATCGACGGCAAGGACATTCTCGGTTCGAAAGAGGCCCTCGACCTGAAGACCCCGCCGGAAGGCCTCGTCGTGGTCGGCGGCGGCGTGATCGGCCTCGAGATCGGCACCTTCTTCGCCAAGCTCGGCACCAAGGTCACGGTCGTCGAGTTCACGGACGCGCTTCTGCCCGTCATCGAGCGCGACATGGTCGCGCCCGTCTCCCGCAATCTGACCAAGCTCGGCGTGGACGTCATGCTCCAGTCCAAGGCCAAGTCGTGGTCGAAGAAGGGCAAGCGCCTGGAGGTCGTCGTGGAGACCGCGGAGGGCGACAAGAAGATCGCCTGCGACAAGATCCTCATGGCCGTCGGCCGCAAGCCTCGCTCCGCGGGGCTGGGCCTCGAGAAGATCGGCGTCGAGCTCGACAAGCGCGGCCACATCGTCGTCGACACCGAGAACCTCTCGTCGGTCGACAACATCTACGCGATCGGCGACGTGGTGGGCCAGCCGTACCTCGCGCACAAGGCCAGCCGCGAGGGCATCCTCGCCGCGCAGTCCATCGCCGGCGAGCCGCTCGAGCCCCGGGGCCAGGTGCCCTGGGCCGTGTTCACCGATCCCGAAATCTCCTGGGTCGGCATGACCGACGCCGAGGCCAAGGCCGCGGGGTACGCGACGATCGTCGGCAAGTTCCCGTTCGCCGCCTCCGGCCGCGCGATGGCCTCGCGCGAGACCGACGGCTTCTGCAAGGTGGTGGCCGACAAGAAGACACACAAGATCCTCGGCGCCGGCTTCGTCGGCACGAACGCGTCCGACCTCATCGGCGAGGCCTGCCTCGCGGTGTCCGTCGGCGTCACGCTCGAGCAGGTCGCGCAGACGATCCATCCGCACCCGACCTTGACCGAGACGTTCGCCGAGGCCTGCGAGGGCGCGCTCGGCCACCCCGTGCACATGCTCCAGATCAAGCGCGAGGCGCCGGTCTTCTCGTAAGACATGCTCGTCCGGGACCTGGGCCTCAAGGAGTACGAAGAGGTCTGGACTCTCCAGCGCAAGCTCGTCTTCGAGCGGAGCGAGGGAAAGATTCCGGACACCGTCCTGCTCTGCCAGCATAACCCGGTGTACACGATCGGGCGCTCGTCCAAGCAGCCCGTGCCGGCGGCGCTCCCGTATCCCGTCCACGCCATCGAGCGCGGGGGGGACCTGACTTGGCACGGGCCGGGACAGCTCGTGGGCTACCCCGTCTTCGACCTGCGGGGGCTGGGCCTCAAGCCGCGCTCCTACCTGTCCGCCCTCGAAGCCGTGCTCATCGAGGCGATCACGCCCTTCGGCGTGACGGCGACGACCGTGAAAGGCTTCACCGGGCTGTGGGTCGGCAAGAAAAAGCTCGCCTCGATCGGCGTCGCGGTGCGCGCGGGCGTGGCCTACCACGGCTTCGCGCTGAACATGAATTGCTCGCTGGCCCCGTTCAAGCTCATCCACCCCTGCAAGCTCGAGAGCGAGGTCATGACCTCGATGGCGAAGCTCACGGGCGCGTCGATCGACGAGGCGGCGGTGACCAAGGCCGTCGGGCAGGCGCTGCTCCACTACTTCGGACGGATGGCGAAGGAAGCCGACAATGTCTAAGCCGCCTGCGACGATCACCAAGAACTCTTCGCGCGAAGAGTTCTGAACGCCCGGCACCGTCCATGAAGGCGCCTCCTTCGCCGGGCTCGACCGCTCGCGACTCGATCTCGTCGATCTGGAATTCGACTCCTGCCTGTTCAAGGAGTGCGGCTTTTCAGGTTCGACTTTCCGGCGAGCCCTCTTCACCGACTGCTCGTTCGAGAACTGCGATCTCACCGCCGCGAAGTTCACCGGCGCGCGCCTGCGCGGCGTCGCGCTGAAGGACTGCCGCGCGGGCGGCGCGAACTGGGCGGCGGCGACCTCGCTCGACGATCTGACGTTCACGCACTGCCTGCTCGACCACGGCTCCTTCGCCGGCGCGAAGCTGCCGCGCCTGACGCTCGACGACTGCCGCCTACGCGAGGCCGACTTCGCCGAGTGCGACCTGCGCGCCGCGGTCGTCGCGAGATGCGACCTCAAGGGCGCGCGCTTCTTCGGCGCCGACTTGAGCGGCGCGGACCTGCGCGGGTCGTTCTCGTACGAGATCGACGCGTTCCGCACCAAGATCAAGAAGGCCCGTTTTTCCCTGCCCGAAGCCGCGTCCTTGCTCAACGGCCTCGACATCATTCTGGAGGATTCATGACCCGACTCGCGATTCTCGCCCTTCTGCTCGCCGCCCCGGCCCGCGCCGCCTTCAACGTGCCCGGCTTCGAGCTCGTGTACTCCTATCCCGTGGAGACCTCGCTCGAAGAGGCCGACCTCCGGAAGGCCCAGGACGTCTGGCCCGAGATGTTCGACGCGGCCAAGAAGACGATCGACATCGAGCAGTTTTACGTCACGCCCTCGACCGGCGAGCCGCTCGAGGCCTCCCTCCAGGCTCTCGAGCGCGCGGCCAAACGCGGCGTGAAGATCCGCGTGACGCTCGAGAAGAAGTTCGAGAAGAACTCCCTCGACGGGATCGCCCGCCTGAAAGCCATCCCCGGCCTCGACCTGCGCGTGCTGGAGTGGTCCAAGGTCAACGGCGACGGCATCATCCACGCCAAGTTCTTCATCGTCGACGGCGCCGCGGCCTACGTCGGTTCGCAGAACTTCGACTGGCGCTCGCTCAAGCACATCCACGAGACCGGCCTGCGGATCTCCGACGCCGCGATCGCCAAGAACGTCCAGCGCGTGTTCGATCACGACTGGGCGCTGACCGAGGACCCGGGCAACCTCAAGCTCGACGAACAGCGCGACGCCTCCTTCGACCGCGCCGGCCGCGCCTACCTCGTCGCGAGCCCGTGGCGGCGCAATCCCTCCGGCGTGGGCGACTCCCAGACCGAGCTCGTGACCCTCATCTCCGAGGCGACCTCGACGATCGCCATCCAGGTCCTCGACTATAATCCCACGACCTACGGCCGGCCCAAGCGCTGGTACGGCCCGCTCGACTCCGCCCTGCGCGACGCGGCCGTGCGCGGCGTGAAGGTGAAGCTGCTCGTCTCGCATTGGAACACGGACGAACCGGCGATCAGCCATCTCAAGAGCCTGTCCTTGGTGCCGGGCATCGAGGTCCGCATCATCACCGTGCCCGAGGCCAAGCAGGGGACCATCCCGTTCGCGCGCACCGCGCATTCCAAGTACATGACGGCCGACGGCAAGGTCGCGTGGATCGGCACGAGCAACTGGGCGGGGGGGTATCTCGACTCCTCGCGCAACCTGGAGCTCGTCGTCAAGGACGAAGCCCTCGCCGCCCGCCTGGCCAAGATGCACGCGCATCTCTGGGAGTCGCCCTACACGGCCCCGATCGAGGTCCTTAAGGCCTATTCCAAGCCCCGTCGCTGACGGGTTACAATATCAACATGAGCTCAGCCCCCGCGACGAACGCCGGCCCCGCCCCCGTCCACTCCGACGCCTACCGGCGCCGCCGCTTCTTGAACTGGTTCCCGCTGGGAATCACCTACGCGACCTTCTACATGGGCCGCTACAACCTCAACGCCGCGTCGACCGAGATCATGACGCGCTTCGCGCTGACGAAGGCGCAGTTCGGCACGATCGCGACCGCGGGCTTCTGGACCTACGCGCTGGCCGTCATGTTCAACGGCCCGCTCACCGACCGCTTCGGCGGGAGACGCGCGATCCTCATCGGCGCCGCCGGCTCGGCGGCGGTCAACCTCACGGTCGGACTGCTGTTCTTGTCGGGCTGGCAGACCAAGATCGTCGTGGGCATGTCCTTGCTCTACGCCGTGAACCAGTACTTCCAGTCCTTCGGCGCCCTGTCGGTCGTGAAGGTCAACTCCACGTGGTTCCACGTGCGCGAGCGCGGCGTGTTCGGCGGCATCTTCGGCATCATGATCAGCTCCGGCTACTACCTGGCGTTGACCGTGGGCGGCTGGATCCTCTCCCACATGCCCTGGTACATGATCTTCATCATCCCGGCCGCCGCGATGGCGACGATGTTCGTCGTCGACTCCTTCATGGTCGCGGACACCCCCGCGACCGCCGGGCACCCGTCCCTCGACACGGGCGACGCGTCGAGCGGCCACGCGGACAAGGACAAGCCTCTGGACCTGGCCTACCTGATCACCCACGTCTTCAAGAACAAGATCATCCTGACCTTGACCGCCGCGGAGTTCTGCACCGGCTTCGTGCGCCAAGGCCTGCTGTTGTGGTTCGTGCCGTTCCTCAAAGAGGTCCACGGCATCTCCCACGGCTCGGACATGAAGTTCCTGGGCTTCTCGCTGTTCTCGATCGCCACGCTCGGCATCACGGTCGGCGGCATCGTCGGCGGCATCGTCTGCGGCTACTTGTCGGACAAGGTCTTCCAGAGCCGCCGCCCGCCCGTGGCCTTCATCTTCTACCTGGGCCAGATCGCCTCGCTGTTCGCGCTGGGCCAGACCAAGGATCCGGTCGTCGCGTCCTTCCTGATCGGCTTCTCCTGCATGTGGATCTTCGGCGTGCACGGCATGCTGTCGGGCACCGCGTCCATGGACTTCGGCGGCACGAAGGCCGCGGCCACCGTCACGGGCCTGCTCGACGGCATCCAATACGTCGCCTCGGGGCTCACCGGCGTGTTCCTGGGCTCCATCCTCGACAAGCACGGCTGGGGCGTGTGGACGTACATGATCATGCCCTTCTCTTTGGTCGGCGCGATCCTGATGACCACGCTCTGGAACGCGACGCCCAAGAACACGAAGGTCGTCGTCAAGGCGTGAGCTCGCAGAAGGAGCTGCTCGACGCCCTGCTCGCGGACGTCTCCGCGACGCCGGGCGCGATCGTCGTCTTCGACCTCGACGACACCTTGTTCTCGACGGCCGACCGGCACCTGAAAATCCTCGCCGAGTTCGCCTCCGCCATCGAGTCCTCGGACGCCCGCGCGGCGGGCGTCTTGCGGGGGATCGCCCGGGAGCAGCTGCGCTACTCGATCGCCGACACGGCCAAGGATCACGGGCTCGACGAGAAGCTCGCCAAGGACCTGCGCGGCTTCTGGTTCGCGCGCTTCTTCAAGAATCCCTACCTCCTCGCCGACACCATCATCCCCGGCGGCCCCGAGTACGCCGCCGAAGTCATCAAGCGGGGGGGAAGGACCTTCTACATGACCGGCCGTGACGAGGGCATGCGCGAAGGAACCGAGGCGTCCCTCGCCAAGCACCGCTTCCCGGAGCCCGACGGCAAGGGCGCGACCTTGGTTCTCAAGCCGCGCTTCGACACCCCCGATTTCGCCTTCAAGGACGAGGCGCTCCATAAAATCGGGGAGCTCGGCCCGGTCGCCGGCTCCTTCGAGAACGAGCCCGCTCACGTGAACATGTTCATCGCCCACTTCCCGAAGGGGAAGCACTTCCTGCTCGAGACCAAGCACTCCGGACGCCCGGTCGAGCCTCATCCCGCCATCCTCCGCATCAAGGACTTCCGCCGCTGACGCGGCCCCCTTGAAATCCCGGCCCCGGGACGGCATACTCCGGGCAAGGCCTCGACCGCATGCTCCGAATGATCGCCGCCGTCCTTTTAATGGCTCCGCCGGCGCGGGCGCAGTCCCATGTTTCGCCCTTGACGCTGCCGGTGCGCGAGTCCGTGGTTCCCGCCCGGAGCGGCACGGCGCCGCACGGACGGTTGAAATGGACCATGCCGTGCGAGTTTGCCTACGCGGACGGGGCTCCCTTCGACGGGAAGATCGAGGACTATCACTGCGACTATCTCCTGGCCTCGTTACGCGAGGCGCATTCGGAGTTCGCCAAGATGCCGACCCTGCAGGCTCAGGTCGCCTTCCTCTCCATCACCGCCGTGGATGCGGGCGAGAAGCGCGAAGCGACGATCAAAAAACTCTCGGAGCTCCTCCAATCGACCGCCCTTCAGACCGTGCCCGAGGACCTGTCCACCGGCGATCAGCTGAAAACGCTCAACGCCTACGTCGTGCGGCTGTCCTCGCAGGGACCCGAAGCGTGCAAGCCGTTCCTGTGGCCGAAGTATCAGGGCGGGTCCTTTTTGTCCGGGGACCCCGGATACTGGCCGTCGAGCTGGCAGCCCTGCCTGGGCCCTCTCTACCCGCGCTTCGGGGAGCTTCTCGCCCGCATCAAGGTCCTGGGGGGCAAAGCGGTCGACCGGGCCGCGTTGAGCGCGGTGTTGCGGGCCACGGCGATCCGCGCGGCGCGGGAGAAGGCGGGTCTCACGCCGGAGGTCGGCTTCGACGGCGCGGCGGCCCGGAGAGACGACGCGGGGGCGGGTGCGGGCGCCGCGCGCGCTGAGCCGTCGGCGGGGGCCGCCACAGCGGTCGACCCCAAAACCGGCGCGGCTCCGGTCCTGCTCCAGGCCCGCGTCCAGACCGAGCGCCCGTTACCGTCCGACGCCGCCGCGCGGGAGAGGCGCAATTACTTCGCGCGCGGCTACGAGGCCGGGTTCGAACGGCTCAAATCCGAGGCCCGCCTGGTCCTTTGGCACGCCACCGGAGAAACCGCGACGGTCGGCGATCCGTACGGGAAAGCGCAGCTGAACATCTCGCAGATCGGGCCCACGTGCGGCGTCGCCGCGCAATATCAGGCGTTGCGGGCGCGCGGCATCGACGTCGACCTGCCCGCCCTCACCAAGGAAAGCTTCGACAAGGGCTATTACGTCGAATACCCCGTCCCCGAAGGCCCGCGCATGGGCGGAGTCCTCGTGGCCGATATGGTCCATCTGCTCGAGGACCACGGGGTCCGCGCGAGCCTCGTCCGGGAGAGCGACAGCGCGGCGCTCGCGAGCGCGGTGCGCCGCTCCGGCGACGCCATCGTCTTCGTCGACTCGAGACGCCTCTGGAACGACCAGGCGCTGCCGGACGGTGCGGCGCACTACGTCTACGTGACCGGCGCCGAAATCGCGCGGAACGGCGGAGTCCGCGGCTTCTACATCAACGACAGCGCCAGCGGGGGGGAGGCCGCCCGGTTCATCCCGCTCAAAGACTTCGCCCGGGCCTGGGGCCCGTTCGGAAACAAGGCGATATTTATCGAGCCCAAATCGTAGGGCACCCCCCTTGTAATTTCACGTTCCGGGGCTATACTGGGGTCGAAGGTCTCCAAACCCCTATGTCCCGAGAGATCGTCGTCTTAGCGCTTCTGCTGGCCTCGCCCTTCGCGGCTTCCGCCGCGACGGTGGACGCGCCCGGCGACGTCCCCGCCTCGGTGCTGTCCGGTCCCGACGTCGAGAAATCCGCGCTCGGACCGTTGACCTGGACCGTCCCGTGCAAGTTCGCGCACGCCGGCGGGCAGAATTTCGAGGGCACGGTCGAGGAGTATCACTGCGACTACATGCTCGCCTCGCTGAAGGACCCCGTGGGTCAATTCACGCGCCTGCCCACCTTGCCGGCCCAGATCACCTTCCTTCAGTCGACCAAGTGGGCCGCGAGGGAGGCCAAGGAAAAGGCGAAGACGGAAACGGACGCCCTCCTGAAGAAGACCGATCCGAAGACCGTCGACGCGAAGCTCCCGCCCGCCGACCGTTTGAAGGCCCTCATGGCCCTGAGCGACGAGGTCGCCAAGGGCGTGGAGATCTGCAAACCCTTCCTCTGGCCCGCGCGAGAGGCGACGTCTTACCTTGAGAAGACCCACGGTTTCTGGCCCGCGTCGTGGAAGCCGTGCATGTCGCCCTTTTACGACCGCTGGGACGAGCTGACGGGCCTCATCAAGCCCCTCGAGAAGACCGTCGTCGACTACAGCAGCCTCGCCGCGGCGGCCCGGCTCCGGGCCGCGGAGCGCAAGACGGCGGGGTCCGTGCCGAGCTTCATCCCCGGCGGCAAGGGCGCCGCCCGGCAGCTCGACAAGCTTTACGACGGCGGAGAAACGGCCAAGGAGCCCGACGAATTCGCCGAGCCCACCCCGCTCGCGCCGAGGGCCGACACCATCGTTCTGAGCGAGCCGAGGAAGATTTCGGACCTCAAGTCCCTGCCGCCGCCGATTCCCGAGGAAGGCGAGGCGCGCAGCCGCCGAAACTATTTCGCCCGCGGCTACGCCGAGGCGATCACGCGCCTGACCGACGATCGCCGCATCGCCTACTGGCACGCCACCGGCCAGACCACGACCGTGGGGGACCCGGAAGGCCGTTCGAGCCTGACCATCCGCCAGCAGGGACCGACGTGCGGCGTCGCCTCCCAGTATCAGGCCATGAAGGCCCGCGGCATGAACGTGACGATGCCCGACCTCGCCAAGGAAGGCCTCGCGAAGGGGTATTATTCCGAGTACATGGAAAAAGACGGCGGCCTCGAAGGGGGGACCCCTTCCGATCAGATGAACCATCTGCTCACCGATCACGGCGTGCGCTCCCGCTACGTCACCTCGGCCACCCCGGAAGCGCTCGTCGAATCGATCCGCGTCCGCGGCGACGCCCTCGTCTCGGTGCAGACCAAGCGCCTGTGGAACGACCCGAAGCTCTCCGACGGCTCGGGCCATACCGTTTACGTGACCGGCGCGGAGGTGGACGCGGCCGGCAAAACCCGCGGGTTCTACATCAACGACACCGGCACGGGAGAGGCCAAACGCTTCGTGCCCATCGATCAATTCCTCCGCGCCTGGAAGGGCCGGAACAATACCGCCGTGCTCTTCGATGACGACAATGACCAAAAGAAATAGCCTGCTCGTCGCCGCCTTGGCCGCCGGCCTCGCCGCCTGCCAGGACAGCGGCAAGCTGATGGACCGGCTCGACGCCGATCCTCTCCACGCGCGGGCGGACGCGACCCGCCGGTCCCCGGGCTGCGCCAAAATGGCCCTCGAGCTGGGACGCAGCCTGCCCGTTCCGGAGCGCGGGGGGGCCGCCCTCGCCGTTCTCTACTACCCCGCCAAGAACGAGCCCGGCCGCTCGGTCGTTCTCACGCCGACGGTGAAGGGCGTCTTCGCTCTCGACGGAGCCGCGGGCGACCGTTGCGAGGCGCTGCCGCGGACGCCCGCGAAGGAACTGGGCGCCGCGACGCCCGAAGGCCTCTCCATGACGGCCTATTACCGCGCCCAGCTCGCCGTCTACCAAGCGCTTCCCGCCACCGCCGCTCTGTACGGGAAAGGCGGCGCGCCCGACGCCGAGGGGCTCAAGTCCTTGAAGTCGTTCGCGGAGGGCTTCCTGGCCGTCGCCGAGCCCGGCCTGCGCGCCGACTATTACCGCCTCAATCCCGAGTTCTGGGAGTGGCTGCGCTCCGCCGCGGGCAGCTCGCTGCCGAAGCCTTAACGGCCGAGGAGGTCGGCGAAGAACTTCTTGCGGTTGGGCACCGCGTGATACGCCGCGACCTTGTCGAGCCGCGCGATGAGGGTGATGTAGGTCCCGGCGTCGAAGTAGACGCCGTGCTTGTGGAGCACGCTGAGCACCCGCGCCTGATCCTTCGTCAGGAGATCGAGCAAGGTCGGGAGCTTCTTCTTCGCCGCTACGCCGCCGTGTTTTCTTTTAGCCATTCAAAAGGTCCTTTGGGAAAATTCATGGCAAGACGTATGGCGGTATCCACGTCTGAGGTCCCCGCCGTTCCTTCCTTTACGACCAGCTGGGCTTCTTCGATGATCGCCGTGCGAATCCGAGTCCACACTTCGTTGCCGTTGAATGCCGTTCCTTTCCCGAGAAGTTTTGCCGCTTCGGGATTCTCTTCCGTTTTCTTTCCGTCCTGATAAACATAAAAACCCTTGCCCGTTTTCTTACCCGTCATGCCCTTCAACACCAATTGCTTCTGAATCTCCGGCGGCTTGAACCGCTCCGGCCGTCCCAACGCGCCGTAGATGGCGCCCGTGATCGCGAAATTCGTGTCCAGGCCGATCAGATCCATGAGTTCGAACGGTCCCATGGGAACGCCGCCGATGCTCCGGCAGCCTTCATCAACGGCGGCGTAGCTCGTCTGGGAACAGACCACGCGCTGCGCCGTGACGTAATAAGGCCTCATGACCCGGTTGACGATAAAACCAGGGACGTCTTTCACGTCCACGGGCGTCCTTCGCAGACCCGTCAATAAAAAGTCCCACGCCGCCCGGAAGGCCTCCGGAGAGGTCTCCTCCGTCCGAATCATCTCGACTAATTTCATCGCGACGGGGGGGTTGAAGAAGTGGACGCCCATCGTCCGCTCCTTGCCCGACGCGCGCGCCATGATGTCCTTCACCGCGAGCGAAGAGGTGTTGGTGGCCAGCAAAGCGTCCGGGCAGATCGCGGACAGCTTCTCGAACAGGTCCTGCTTGAGGGTCAGCAGTTCCGGGGCCGCCTCGATGACCAGGTCCGCGCCCGCGAGGTCCTCGAGCTTGGCGACGCCCGAAATCGAATGAAACGCCCGGTCGGCCTGCTGCGTGGACATCTTGCCCTTGAGCACGGCCGCGTCGAAGGACTTCTTGAGCTTGCCCGGCAGGGCTTCGAGCGCCGCGGGCATCGGGTCGTGGATCTTGACCGAGAAACCCATCTGCGCGCACAGCTGGGCGATGCCCGCGCCCATCGTGCCCGCCCCGACGACCGCCACGCGCTGGATCATGCCTTCAGAATAGCGAGGACGGGAGAGGGTGTCAATGCCGCCACAGGACGTCCTTGGCGCGCAGCGCCGCCTCGCGGACCGGGCCGGAGCACAGCCAGACGGCCAGGTTGAGGGCGGTCCAGCCGCCGGCCCAGGCGCGGAAGCGTCCGCGGCCCGCCGCCTGCTCCGCCGCCGCCAGCCCCGCCGTCGCCAGCAGGACGATGAACGGCGAAACGCCCTGGCGATAGCGCGACACTGGGCCGCCGAAGAAGATAAAGATCCCGATCGAGCACAGGACGGCGCCGGCCAAGGGACGGAGCTCCTTGCGCCGCCGGGCTTCCCGCAGGCCCAGGAAGAAGAACGGCACGAGCGCCACGTAGGACCAATCGTAAGCGGGGAGGAACGGATAGAGGATGCTGGCGAAGTTGAAGGCGTACGCCTTCACGATCTGCGTCCAGGTCAGGCGCGCGGCCAGGGCGCGGTAGGCCGCGGCCATCGCGGCCTCGCGGTCGAGTTCGCCCATCGCGTCGGGCGGAACGAGGCGTCCTTCGGGGGCGAGGCCTTGGCGCTCGGCGGGGAGAAATAATCCCAGATATTTGGTGGTTTGACCCATGGTGCTGGCGGGGATCACAACGCCGACGGTTGCGAAATTTCGACCGACCCAGACGCCGACGACTAAAGTGAAAACGGCCAGCGCGGAGAGTGCCTGCTTGCGGCCGAATTTCGCCCACACGTAGGGCATCATCAATATCGTCGCTAAAATGTACGGGAGCGGCTCGGGACGAATGAGGTACAGGTAGGCGGCGAGCGCGCCGAAAGCGAGGGCGCGCGTTCGCGGTTTCCAGTTCTCGTTGTAGAGGGCCCACGCGGACAGGACGAGGAAGAAGCTGAAGAGCGATTCGCTGATCGGCGCGGCGCAGGGCGCGATCAGATCGAAGTAAATCGCGGCGATGAGACCGCAGACCAAGGGCCAGGGGCGGGGGAGCAGGCGCTCCGCGAGGCGATACAGGAGAACGCACGTCGCGGCGCCGAGGAGGCACTGGGCGACGATCACGGCGGCGGTCGAACCGCCCGTGAGGACCCGGAGCCCGGCGAGGAACAAAGGATAGCCGGGGAGGCGCGTGGCCAGCTCGCCGTGGGGTCCGGCGTAGCGGCCGGTCTCGACCAAGTGGCGCGCGAACTCGGAGTACTCGAACGCGTCGCCCACGACCGCGACGGGACGGCCCAGCCACAGCCAGTAGCCGAGCCGGGCGGCGAACGCGGTCAGGAAGACCGCGGCCGGCCTCATGCCTTGGTCAAACGGCCGGAGCGCCACGCTTCGATCGGAAACGCCACGCAGCCGAGCAGGGGAATCGCCGTCGTGAAGAAGGCGGCGAGCGGACCCGGGACCAAGGTCCGCGCCAGGAACACCGCCGCCTCCTGGAACAGCCAGAAGCCGCCCAGCAGGAGAAGGAAGAACCCGAGGTTCGAGAAGACGGAGCCGGCGCCGAGGCGGAGCGCGCCGAACGAGCCGGAGGCTTCGCCGCGCCGGGCCGCCGCGATCGACGACGTCGCGCCGAGGGCGAAGGCGGCGAGCTTGCCGAGGCCGATGACGACGTACAGCGCGCCGAGCGAGACCTGCTGCGGAAGATCCGCGTGGAGGAGCCAGTACACCAAGGGCGTGGTGACGAGGCCGAAGGCGAGCAGGAGCGGATACGGGAGCAGGAACACCAGCGCCGTCTTGAGCAGACGCCACGGGTCGACGCTCCGGCCGTCGCCGATCCAGAGCTCGGCGAAGAAGGTCGTGACGACCACCGTGACGAAGACGGACAACGCGGTCTTCACCGCCACGCCTCCCGGCCCGTCCGGGGTCAGCAGGAACACCACGTTCTGGGCGAGCAGCCCGAGCAGCAACGGGGCCAGGAGCCAGGGCCGCGCGAAGGCGCGGACGCGGACGTCGGTGAATAAGCGGCTCACGTCTATCCCGGAATAAACGGCTCTTCCGACATCTTGGCGGCGACGGGGGTCCACGCCGGGACCTTGAGGCCGAACTTGGCCGCCTTGTCCTTGATGTCGGCGGCGAAGGCCTGCCGGACCTCGTCGTTGTCGCGCTTCTTGAGGCCGTACTTGCGGTAGATCGCGTTCTTCGGGGAATTCGCGCGGCCGAAGATGTTCATCGTGCGCGGATACCACTTGTCGAACGCCGTCTGCAGGGCGTCGTGGGTCTTGGGGTCGGCGGACAGGCGCTTGGTCCACTGGTCGCCGTGGGCCATGTGCATCTCCTCTTCTTTGAAGATGCCTTCCATGCCTTCGCACCAGGGCTTGTAGGAGCAGTCCAGCGAATCCTCGAGCTGATGGCCCGCGCCGCGGTCCATGCAGAAGTTGAACATGATGAAGTCCGACCACGTCTCGATCGGGTAGTAGAAGATGTTGACCCGTTTGTCCTCCGCGGCCCGCAGAGTTCCGATGTCGTCGGAATCGACGCGCAGGTTGAAGTTGTGCGTCCGGTAGTACTCGTCGACGTCCACGCCCATGCCCTTGAGCAAGCGGTACATGACCGTCGCGTGACGGACCTCGTCCTTGACGATCTGGGAGACGACGAGGGTCTCGTTGATGTCCGGGGCTTTCTGGATCCACGGCACGTAGCCGAACGCGCCGGCGAGCTCGGAGTCGGCCTGCATGGACATAAGATTGGTCAGGTGCTCGCGATACTCGTCGCTCATCTCCGAGAGCTCGGTGATCTTCTGGCCTTTGGCGATCTTGGCGAGCAGCTTCTCTTCGCGGATGCGGTTCGGTTCGAGGGTCATGGTCATTCTCCTTTGAACTGCGGGGGACGCTTCTCGAGGAAAGCGGTGACGCCTTCGGCGTGGTCCTTCGTGCGGCCCAGCACTTCCTGCAGCTGGGCCTCGTACTCCATCTGCTCGTCGAGCGAGGCGGCCTCGAGAGACTTGTTGACGGCGCGCTTGGTCAGCGCCAAGGCGAGCGGGGGCATCTTCGCGAGCTCCGCGGCGAACGCGTTCGCCTCGGCCAGCACCTGCTCGGCCGGGACGACCTTGTTGACCCAGCCCCACGCGAGCGCCTGCTCGGCGGTGACGGGCTTGGCCAGCCACATGTGCTCGAGGGACTTGGAGTATCCGGCGAAGCGGGGGAGGTAATAGGTCATGCCCGAGTCCGGCACGAGGCCGACGCGCACGAACGCGTTGAGAAAGGTCGCCTTCTCGGCGCAGACCTTGAGGTCGGCCGACAGGATGATGGACGCGCCGGCCCCGGCGGCGAGGCCGTTGATGGCGCCGATGACGGGCTTCTCGAGCCTGCGGATCTGAGCCACGAGCGGATTGAAATGGTCGCGCAGCTCGTCGCCGAGGGAGAACGTCTTCACGCTCTGGCGCTTCTTGAGGTCGCCGAGGTCGGCGCCGGCGCAGAACGCGCGGCCGGCCGCCGTCAGCACCACGACCTTGATCGTCTTGTCGGTCTCCGCCTTCTTCAGCGCGTCCCGGATGCCCTTCATCATCTGCATGGTCAGGGCGTTGAGGACGTCGGGACGGTTGAGGGTGAGGGTGAGGACCCCGTCCTTCTGCTCGATCAGGAGTTCCTGCGTCGCGGTGGTGGTCATTTTATTTTCCGGTCCAGACGGGTTTGCGCTTCTCGGCGAAGGCGGTCATGCCTTCCTTCTGATCCTGCGTGTCGAACAGGGCGTAGAACGACCGGCGTTCGTCGGCGAGGCCCTTGGCGAGGCCCCGGTCCACGGCGGCGCCGACGGAGGCCTTCACCGCCTGGACGGCGAGCGGCGGCAACGCCGCCACCTGACGCGCGAGCTTCATCGCCTCGCTCAAGTACGATTCCACGGGAACGACCTTGTTCACGAGTCCGTGCGCGAGCGCCTCCTTGGCCGTGAGGCGCCGTCCGGTCAGATTCATCTCCATCGACAGCGCCTTGCCCACGGCCTTGGTCAGGCGCTGCGTCCCGCCGGCGCCGGCCATCACGCCGATGAGGATTTCCGGCTGGCCGAACACGGCGGTCTCCGAGGCCACGATCATGTCGCAGGCCATCGCGAGCTCGCAGCCGCCGCCGAGCGCGAAGCCCGACACGGCGGCGATCACGGGCTTGCTCATCTGGCCGACGAAATCCCAGCGCGCGAGATGGGGGTCGAGCGCCGACGCGGCAGCGGCCGAGTCGCCGATCTTCAGAAACTCGCCGATGTCGGCGCCGGCGGCGAAGGCCCGCGCGCTTCCCGTCAGGACAACGGCGCGGATCGCGGGATCCTTCTCGAACCCGGCCAGCGCCGCGACGACCGCCGTCATCAACGGCATGGACAGCGCGTTGAGCGCCTGCGGGCGGTTGAGCGTGACGACCCCGACCGCTCCTTCGGTCTCGACCAGGACTTCGGACATCAGTTCAGGTCGACCCACACCGATTTCACCGAGGTGTAATTCTCGATCGCGTACGGGCCCTTCTCGCGCCCGTAGCCCGACTGCTTGACGCCGCCCCACGGCGCGGCCGCGTCGACGAACTGGTAGCAGTTGATCCAGACGACGCCCGCCTTCAGGCGCTGCGCGGCGAGATGGGCCTTCTTGACGTCCTTGGTCCACACCGCGGCGACGAGGCCGTAGTCGGTGGAGTTGGCGCGGTCGATGACCTCGTCGACCGTGTCGAAGGGGAAGAGGCAGACGACGGGCCCGAAGATCTCCTCGCGGGCGATCGTCATGTCGTCCTTCACGTCGCCGAACACGGTCGGCTGGATGAAATAGCCGGGACCGGCCACGATCTCGCCGCCGGCCAAAAGCTTAGCGCCCTCGCTCTTGCCTTTGTTGATTAAAGAAACGACCCGTGCCCGCTGCTCGGCCGAAACCAAGGGTCCCATGCCGATTTTCGGATCGAGGCCGTTGCCCTGCTTAATCTTGCCGGCGCGCTCGGCCACGGCGGCGACGAGCTTGTCGTAGGCCGGGCGCTCGACGAACACGCGCGAGCCCGCGCTGCAGGTCTGGCCCTGGTTGTAGAAGATGCCGGCGAAGATGCCGCGGGCGGCGGCCTCCATGTCGGCGTCGGCGAAGATGATGTTGGGCGACTTGCCGCCCAGCTCCATGGTCACGCGCTTCATGTTGCCGGCCGACGCCTTCACGATCTCGCGGCCGACCTCGGTCGACCCCGTGAAGGTGACCTTGTCGATGCCCATGTGCTTGGCGATCGCCGCGCCCGCCGTCGGGCCCAGGCCCGGGACGACGTTGACGACGCCCGCGGGCACGCCCGCCTCGAGCAGGAGCTCGCCCAGCCACAGCGCCGACAACGGCGTCTGCTCGGCGGGCTTGAGGACGACGGTGTTGCCGCAGGCGAGAATCGGCGCCAGGCGCTCGGCGGCCATCAGCAAGGGGAAGTTCCACGGGATGATCGCGCCGACGACGCCGATGGGTTCTCGGACGGTATACTGGAGGAACTTGGCTCCCGGGTAATACGGAACCGAGACCGGCGTCGTGTCGCCGGTGATCTTGGTCGGCCAACCGCCGTAGTAGCGGAACAGCGCGACGGAGAGGGGAAGATCGCCGGACTTGGCTTCGCGGATCGGTTTGCCGTTGTCGAGCGTGTCGAGCTGGGCGAAGGCCTCGGCGCGGGCCTCGAGGAGGTCGGCGACCTTATGAAGGACCTTCTCGCGGTCCGCCGGGGTCAACTTGCCCCACGGACCCTCGAGCGCCTTGCGCGCCGAGGAAACGGCGGCGTCCACGTCAGCCGCGTCGCCCGCGGCGACCGTGCCCAGAACCTCGCCGGTCGCCGGATTCGTGGTCTCGAACGTCTTGCCGGAGACGGCGTCGACGGGCTTGCCGTCGATCAGCAGCTTATGGACCTTCCGGCCCAGGAATTCCTTCAAAAGGGGGTGAACGTCGGGCAACGCGGCGGTGGTCATTCGTCCTCCGGATGTCGTCGAGCGGCTGCCTTTATTCAACCAAATTCGGAGGGGGTTGGCACCCGTCCGGGCCGGACCGTTGCTCCGCGGCGGGGAGGGCCGCTTGACAAAAAACGCGCGATCCGTTAAACTTAATCCGTTGATAATAGTTATTAAACAGGAGAGACCATGATCCGATTACTCGCCGCCGTCCTGCTCTGCGCGTCCGCTCTCGCCGCCCGCGCCGACGATTTCGGAGGGCCCGAGTACCCGTACAAGGTCCCGCTGGGCCTCAAGGCCCCGGACGTGCCCTCCGACAACCCCGTGACCGACGCCAAGCGCGACCTCGGCAAGGCCCTCTACTTCGACAAGCGCCTGTCCGCCGACGGGACCGTGTCGTGCGCCACGTGCCACGCTCCGGACAAGGGCTGGACCGACGCCTCGCCCGTTTCCGCCGGCATCCACGGCCAGAAGGGCGGCCGCTCCGCTCCCACCGTGCTCAACTCCGCCTACATGGCGGTGCAGTTCTGGGACGGGCGGGCGAAGTCGCTGGAAGAACAGGCCAAGGGCCCGATCCAGAACCCCATCGAGATGGGCTTCACGCACGACGCCTGCGTCGCGAAGCTGAAGTCGATCAAGGGCTACCCCGTCCTGTTCAAAAAAGCGTTCGGCGACGAGACCATCGACATCGACCGCGTGGCCAAGGCCATCGCCACCTTCGAGCGCACCGTGCTGACGGGCAACGCGCCCGCCGACAAGTGGGAGGCCGGGGACAAGAAGGCGATGTCGGCGTCCGCCGCGCGCGGCCGCGAGCTGTTTCACGGCAAGGCCAACTGCGCCATCTGCCACGACGGCTTCAACTTTTCCGACTCCGACTTTCACAACCTCGGCGTGGGCATGAACAAGGAGATCGCCAAGCCCGATCTCGGCCGCTTCGACCAGACCAAGGCCGAAGCGGACAAGGGCAAGTTCAAGACCCCGACCTTGCGCAACCTCAAGTACACCGCGCCGTACATGCACGACGGCTCGCAGAAAACCCTGGCCGAAGTCGTGGACTTCTACGACCGCGGCGGCGAGCCGAACGCCCAGCTCGACGGGCGCATCAAGCCGCTCAAGCTCACCAAGGACGAGCGCGCCGACCTGCTGGCCTTCCTCGACGCGTTAAACGGCGACCCGGTGGCCGTCAAATTTCCTAAACTCCCGGAATGACGCCCAAGCCGACGTCCCCTTGGCCCCTTCCCGATTGGGAGGAGGTTCAGCCGTTCCCGTTCGCGGCCGCGCGCGGCGCGTTCGCGGGTATGACCAGCTCCGAGGACCGCATCGTCCTCAAGTACTACCGCCGTCATGACGGCTCCTTGGTGGCGACCGCCAAGTTCGGCTCGCTCTCCGAAGGCGCGCCCGGCCTCGTCCACGGCGGGGCCCTGCTGACGGCCCTCGACGAGGC